>OY757940.1:13067402-13169902 GCA_963585895.1 Sepioteuthis lessoniana | reverse complement strand
TGTACTCCTCTCCTGGTTGTCACCACACATGCTTGAAGCCATCAGAACCAAATAAATTAATTTTCATCTCATCAGACCATAGGACATGGTTCCAGTAATCCATGTGCTTTGTTGACATGTCTTCTGCAAATCGTTTGGAGGCTTTCTTGTGTATCGTCTTCAGAAGAGACTTTCTCCTGGGGTGATAGCCATGCACACCAATTTGATGTAGAGTGCGGCATATGGTCTGAGCACTAACAGGCTGACCCCCCCACCTCTTCAATCTCTGCAGCAGTGCTGACAGCTCTTTTACGCCGATCTTTCAAAGAAAGCATTTGGATGTAATGCTCAGTACGTGCGCTCAGTTTCTTTGAACGACCTTCTCAAGGCTTGTTCTGAGTGGACTCCGCACTTTTAAAACACTGGATGATCTTAGCCACTGTGCTGCAGCTCAGTTTCAGGGTGTTGGCAATCTTCTTGTAGCCTTGGCCATAATCATGTAGTGCAACAATACGTCTTTTAAGATCCTCAGAGAGTTCTTTGCCATGTGGTGCCATGTTGGAACTTTCAGTAACCAGTATGAGAGAATGTGAGAGCTGTACAACAAATTTGAACTCACCTGCTCCCTATGTACACATGGGCCTAGTAACACTAATGGGTCACATGACATTTTGGAGGGAAAATCACAAGCAGTACTCAATTTGGACAGTTTGGGGAGTAGTTTCTTAGGGGTATACTCACTCTTGTTGGCAGGGATTTAGCATTTAATGGTTATATTTTGAGGGGAAAATAAATTAACTCTGTTATATAAGCTGCATACAGACTACTTTTCATTGTGTCAAAGTGTCATTTTGTCAGTGTTGTCCCATGAAGAGATATACTTAAATATCTGCAGAAATGTGAGGGGTGTACTTACTTTTGTGATACACTGTATATGTATATAAGTATATGTATATATTTATATATACATATATAAGGATATGTATGTATATATATATATATGTATTCATGTGTATATGTATATATGTATATACAATGTGTATGTATATATATGTGTGTATGTGTATATATATATATGTCTACATATTTATATATATATATATATATATATATATATATATATATGTTTATATTTATATGTGTACATATATGTATATATCTATATATATATGCATATATATGTATATATATGCATTTATTTATATGTGTATATATATACATATATGTATGTATATATTATATATATATATATATATATATATATATGTATATATATGTTTATGTGTATATATATATATGTGTGTGTGTGTGTGTGTGTATATATATATATATATATGTTTATATGTGTGTGTGTGTGTATATATATATATACATACATCATCTGTCTAGACTAAGTGCTTATAACATCGATTGATAAAATCAAAGAAAACGGTCTCAAGCTGACAAATAAATGAAGCAGAAGGTACACTGCAAAAACAATTCCCGACACCAGCTACGCCAATGACATAACCATTCTGGCAAATGCACCTGCCCAAGCCGAAACCCTACAGCATATTTTAGTGTTCTCGTGTGTGTATGTGTGTGTGTATATATATATATATATATATATATATATATATATATATATATATATTGTAGTGTTTATATGTGTGTATATATATATATATATATATATATATATTTATAGTTCGTGTGTGTATACAAATATATGTGTTTTGGTTTGTTTATGTAAGTACTTAAGAGTATGTCTATATATATATATATATATATATATATATATATATATATATATGTACAGACAAATTAACTACCTTTGTCTCTCTCAAGAAAAAGTTAAATTTTATCTCCATTTCAGTATCATTTATGAGGATTTGAGGAGTACAGAGTTGCCCTTTCATGGCTATTACTTCGCAGTATACTCTGACACATCATGGTAACACTTGTTAGCGTCTTCTCTGAGGGTCAAAGAGATCTTTGTTAAAAAATATTTGTATTCAATATGTCCAGGTGAAAAAAAAATGTTTCAAACGTTTCCAATGTTAATAGGAACATACAATGTATGGTAATATCTTCACCTCTGGGTCTAAAATATCTTTTGACAATCAATCTCTTCTTCTTTCTCTATTTTTCTGTGCTCTCTAATGTTTGATTGAATGGTGTATATAAGCAATTCTATATATAAATAATCTATTTATAAATATAAGTCTATATATAAATATAAGTTTGGTTGATGCCAAAGTTGACAGCATTTATTAACAAAATAAAGAGAAAAAAATCTAAAAACTCACATGTCAGTTTAGATTCACCTACCCATCCACTCTTATCCATAAATTTAGATGAAAGATTTTAAACTGACAGACAGACAGAAACACATTGACTTAGAGATTAGATTTGTTCTTCTGATATTGGGTATTTATACAACTGAAAGTAAATGAAAGATTTTAAACAGACAGACAGACACACATTGACTTAGAGATTAGATTTGTTCTTCTGATATTGGGTATTTATACAACTGAATGTAGATTATATCAGTTCCCCCTGGTATCAAATAAGAGACTTGGTATCCTACATGTTAGCCACTTGAATTTTTACAAACCTCATGCTTGGCCAACGAAACTCTTGAGTTCTTTTATCTGTCATATTTTGACTATAACCACAACCAAATGTTTTTGGCACAGAAGCTATAAAACGGTAATTTGAGATTATGAAAGCACCTAATGTTTAAAATGACATAAAAACCTTATTTTAATCATATTCAATTATGCATCTGTTTCAGGATTAAAATATAATGATTTATCATTAATACTATCTATAGTTTGTCCCATAATAGTTGTTTGATTTGCATATCAATTTCATACCCTAAATGTAATATTTATTATGAAACAGTTGAAGAATATAAGTTTGGTCATACTGAAACACAACAGGTTTTTATTTCTTCCTGCTAAAAAGTTATTATGCCTATTATAACGTTTGCTTATTATATCAGATTTCACAATCCTTCAAAAAAGATTTTCAAAAAATCGTCTTAAAAAATAAAATTGAACAAATATTTGATATCTTTAAAGGTACCGAATTTTCATTACATTTTAGTAAAGAAAATTCATGTGTAATACGATGTTCAGAGATAGAATGTATTCACTTGCTTGATTGATTTTTAACAATGTGGCAATTTGTCTAGGGTTATTTTATGCCTACAGGTTAGGGAATTGCATTCATTGTACGTTCATACTTACATTTTTTTGTGTAGTTCTTATCTAAGAGATTTTTTTTAACTTCATTTGTTTTTTCACATGGTCCTTTCTGACATGGGTAATTTTTTTTTTTCCAACATGGGTAATTTTTTCACATGGTCCTTTCAATATGTATAATTTTGTTATCCATAGTTGGGACCATAACAGGTACTACCACTTTGGATCAGAGTGGACCTGGGAGTAATTGATCTCCAGAAATGGAGCCCCACCATCAGATGCTGTTTAGTGTCATATTCAGGACACTGTCCTTTTTTTTTTTTTCTTGATGGGGAAACTACCTTTAAAGTAAATGACAATGTCCCATGGCAAATTAATAATATGAACTAACAATATCTCATGACAAATCATAATATGAATACAATATGGTCTCAGATAAATTAGGTTTGGTTTCTTTGTTTTCATGGCATATCAAACTTTGCGGGTAATTTAATACCAAAGGCATCCTTGTGGAAGAACAGCAGTGATACTATTTAACCTATAGCTGGGAGGATAAGAAGGTTAATGCTTTTACCCAATGGTATTAGTCTGAAAGTGAATGGCGTTCAAAATCACTTACTTTGAAGCTATACTCTAGCACTTTTGCCATTAGGCCACAGAAACTTGCCTCAGATAATTAAGATAACATAACTTCTGATAATAAAATGTACTTATCTTTCGATAATACCAATAACTGGTAACATCCCTGTGAAATGTCACCATATTTAACTGTCTCAACTCTACAGTTATACATATGTAAGGCCATGTGATTACACTAAAAAAATTTTGATTACCATTAAAAATTACAGACTTTAGTGATACTTTGTAAACAGGAATTACTCGTTCTATTATTTAGTGTTCAGGTATTTTTCTTGCTTAAGAAAATAAAATTGATTAATTCTAACTGCATGTCAACCAGTCTATGGTTATTTTATGTCTAGAGTTTAGGGAAATGTGTTCATATATATTTACCAACCCCTCCTTATGAGCAGGATGTAAAACAAGGTCAATTTTTTAAACAGTTTAACTGGTTTGAATTCAGAGTTTTTCTCCTCTGAGACTGTTTGCCTTACCAATGTTAAAGAACTATCAGCTCTTCTATTTACTCACATAAAGTAAAGAAAAGTCATATCAAAGACTTTAAAAATGGTACTTGATACCTCCTTGCTTAACACTCAGCAGTATAAGGCATGTATCAAGGGTAAGTGGAGCAATCCAGGGAAAGGAATAGCGCCTTCCCCTATACCTTGGTGTAGTTGCTATTGAAAAGGGAGCCTTCTGGTCGCCCTCAACTACAGTCGCCAACTTTACTATTTACCCATAGCTGGTAGGTCAGATAGTTGGATGCATACCTTTCCCAAAGATATTAGTTCGGTTTGGTTTGGTTTGGTTTGGTTTTCTGACATATCAATTATTGTTGGTTATTAATGCCAAATCCGATCTATACATATATATTAGATATTTGATTTGTAGACATGAGTCAACTAAGTTAAATAGGTCTAAGTATTGCTATGTATCACTAACAATTCAATTAAAAAACAGTCATTTGTTTACATACTGTTAAATGACCAAACAGTTCTATTTAAAAAAATTCAATTTAACACAAATTATTTGTTTGCTCACAGTTTAAATGTCAAACAGTTTTATTTGACCCATAGATAGGATCCTATCAGGTGCTACCACTCCAGTTCAGAGTGGACTTGGGTGTAATGGCAATTCAGGGCTTCATCATCAGATGCAGTTTAGTGTCATACCCAGAACATCCCTCTTTGGTGGAAGGTCTTACCCCTATACAGGGTATATAGTCTGTCTATTCTAAGCCCTGCCATCAAGGTAGGAATTAACTTGATTTGACAGCATTGGATTCATATCATGTTGTGGCCTTCCCACTACTACTAACAACCTCAGCACCAGCTATGTTGGACATGCCCAGTGGGAATAATCCAAAAGGTCAGTCACACAAACTTACATTCATGGTTTCAGGCAGGCAATCAAGACTTGGGAGATTTGAAAAATGACTGTTGGTACTGAGATGGCAAAGAGTCAAGTTGTATATTTTGGTTTTAAAACCGCCTTTTCAACCTTGCCAACAGTTCATTTCTCTATCGATGGAGAAAACCACTTTATATATTTTGATTTTGTTTTTATTGGTTTGAAGATGTAACATCTGAAATAAAATGATGGTGATTTTTTTTTTATGACAATGATTTTGTCTGCTTTTTTGTTATCAAGATCAAGTGACAACACTCTTCATCTTCTCAACCTTCAAGACCCCCTACAATGCTTAACTCATTCAGTGTTAGTTGTACAGAACTTTCTTGGGTCCCATCAAGCTGGAAACTATGCTTATCCCTGTCAACTGAGATTGTAGAATATGCCAACTGTATCTCTGCAGAATGGTAAGACTCCACCATCCCACCTAATCAGCATCCTGGATATGGTACTAAACTATCTAATGGTGAGTCTCCTGTCCTGCAGCACCCACCGTCTTGTTTAAAAGGGTTGGCATCAAATTATTTGTCCAATACCTATGGCATTCTTTGGAGAATACATTGTACCCCCTCATTGCTATTACTCCCAGGTCCACTTTGATCTGGAGTGTTAGTACCTGTTAGGGTCCCATTTATGCATCAAATAGAAATGTTCAGCCTTCAACTAGGGATTATTATTGATATTAAATAGAATTGTCTGTGTTAAAAAGCAATATTTACAACCATTTAACTGTGTGCAAACAAATTATTGATATTGGATTAAATTATTAGTGTCAAATAGCAATACTTAAAAATATTTATTTGTTTGGTTTGGATTGGTTGTTTGGGTTTTATGGCATATCAACCACTGTGTATTATTTAATACCAAATCATGTTTATACATATAATATCATCATCATGTTGTGCCACTAGCACTGATATCCCTGACCCTCTCTCGTCACTTTTCCCTATCGTTCATCGCCTCTGGCTGGTCTTCAGAGCTACATCTCATATCCTCACAGAGTTGCTGTATGTATGTTCTAGCTGGTTGTCCTGCTGTTGTTCGGCCATATGTGGGGGTCCATACACAGTTAAATATAACAGTTTTATTTCAGATATTTCAGTTTAGCATAACTACACAGTTTACATGTCAAAACAGTTCTATTTCAAGCCATTCTGTTTAGCATAAGTACACAGTTTAGTTCTACTTGACTAATAGATAGAACCCTACTGCTATTATCACTTCAGGCTAGAGTGAACATGGAGGTGATGGCAATGAAGGGGTGCTCTGCATCCCCCAAAGCTCCAGTATTACTGGAACCTCACCATCAGATTGTTTAGGGTCATATCTAGGACATTCGTTGGGGGGAGGTTTACCCCTCTGCAGAGGTGCAGTCGATGTATTCTACAGCCCCAGCCGACTGGGCAAAAATTCAACTGTGAGCAAACAAATGAGCTCTAACTCTGAAAAATAAAGATGCCTACAAACTTGAAAATTATATATGACAATCATATATATAAAAAAGATTTAGAATTAAATGTTGATATGCCATTAAACCAAAAAACCTTATCTAAAACTTTGCTGATGAAATAAATAACATGCTAAGAATTGATCTGAGGATGGAATGCCAGATATCTCTGAAAATGTATTCACTGTATTCTCATCTCAAATTGCTTTCCAGTGGATCAGTGTTCTATAAGAAATGGGTATGATTAGAGATTCCACCAGAACCTATCCGATGGACCTGGGTACCACATGGATGGTGAGGTATTCCACCAGAACCTATCCGATGGATCTGGGTGCTACAAGGATAGTGAGGTATTCCACTAGATCCTATCGAATGGAACTGGGCGCCAAAAGGATAGTGAGGTATTCCACCAGATCCTATCCAATGGAACAGGGCACCACAAGGATACTGAGGTATCCAATGATACAAGGATACAAGGTATCCAATGATACAAGAACCTATCCGATACAGAACCTATCTGATAGACCTGGGTACCACAAGGATGGTGAGGCATTCCACCAGAACCTATCTAATAGACCTGGGTACCACAAGGATGGTGAGTTATTCCACCAGAACCTACCCGATGGATCTGGGTGTTACAAGGATAGTGAGGTATTCCACCAGAACCTATCCAATAGACCTGGGTACCACAAGTATGGGGAGGTATTACACCAGAACCTATCCAATAGATCTGGGTACCACAAGGATGGTGAGGTATTACACCAGAACATATCCAATAGACCTGGGTACCACAAGGACGGTGAGGTATCCCACCAGAACCTATTCGATAGACCCGGGTGTCACAAGTATGGGGAGGTATTACACCAGAACCTATCCAATAGACCTAGGTACCACAAGGATGGTGAGGTATTCCACCAGAACATATCCAATAGACCTGGGTACCACAAGGATAGTGAGGTATTCCACCAGAACCTATCCGATGCAAATTTCCACCAGAACCACATGGATGGTGAGGTATTCCACCAGGACCTATCCGATGAACCTGGGTACCACAAGTATGGGGAGGGATTCCACCAGAACCTATTCAATAGACCTGGGTGCTACAAGGATGGTGAAGGATTTTATCATAACCTATCCATTTGGTCCTTGATACCACAAGCTTGGTGAGGGGTTCAACTAGAACCTATCTGGGACAGAAGTGATATCAAAGATCATTCAGTTCAGCAACTACAACTGGTGACCAGCTCACTATACAAAAGCAAGTACTTCAAACAATTTTTGGGGAACATAAAAATAAAGGGTTTATTTTATATTTATTCAGTTATTTCTGATAATAATTTATATTTTCCTTCAATATTGACATATACAGTACTAATACTTACCAGCATATATCAGTATGTCCGAGTAAAATATAATCAATCATTGGTTTATTGATTTTAACAACAAGTCAACGCATCTAAGGTTATCTTATGCTTAGAGGTTATGAAATCTTGGCCATTGTACATTCATATTTAAGTTTTTCATGTAGTTTTCTCTTAAAATTTTTTTTTTTTTTGCACTAAGTGATGTTGAATATGAGTAATTATCAAAGAGATCTATTGGAACCGTAGGTAGTGTCACTTGGTATAAAGAACTCCAACAACAGTTCTATTGGAAGAATTAATTTATTCGCATTCTGTTGTGACACCACATGGTGGGTACTAATGATGGCCACTGGCAAGTTTCTGGGTAAGATTCTACCTCACTTTTGGAGAGGGTGCAAGGGAGAAAACTCTGATGGATTAACATGTGATCTGGGAGTAATGGCAATGGTTACTCCACACTCTCCAGATCTCTAGAACTGGAGCCTCTCATGCAGTTTACTGACATACCTCGGACACACACTTTTTGAGTGGGGTGGATCTAAACCCTACCAACTGAGCTTAGCATCCTTTACCATCTCCAGGCAGCTCTTACCTTCTTGCCTAAAAGGTTTTAATTCAAATTTATTGCCTGATGCTTGGGTGCCTCAAAAAGAGAATGCTGAGAGAGCTAAACTATATTTGCAACTGCTATCAACCATGCATTTTTCTTCATTTAAGAATTGAACTTGTTACATCCTGCCTTTTAATGTAAATCGATATACAATGTTAATATATTACTAATTTGGTATCATTTGACTTAATTTAGTATTTGACTCAATCTTAGTATCTCTGTCCCTTGGTAGTAGGTACTGTCTTATCTAAAAAGAGTAGAGTCAAATATATTAGCCAATGCTCAAGGCGCTAGGCTATTTTTGACACCACTATCAACCATACATTTGAAGATTTGATATTATCATACTCCATTTAGTCTTGCACACATTTGACTCAATTTTAGAATCCCCCCATGTCTCAGACAGCACCCACCATTTTGTCTAAAAGAGTTGGGGTCAAATTATTTGTCCAATACCTATGGCATCTCTCATTGGAGGAATGCTGACAACTATTTTAGGCACTGTTATCAAATGTGCTTTTGATGATTAGGTATCAACATACTCCATTTAATTTTGTATATATTTGAGTCAATCTTTAAATTCTTCTCACCTCAGGCAGCACCTACCCTCTCATTTAAAATGGCTAGGGTCAAGTTTATTGCCTGATGACTGAAGCCCTTCAAAAAGCAAGAATAATCAACTGTGTTTTTGAAGATTTGGTATCAACGTACTCCATTTAATTTTGTGTATATTCGACTAGACCATAGAAATTTAGGTCGTAGATTGTAATTACATCACTTAACTTGTTGATGGAAAAATTTGCATCAAATCAGCAGTTAATTCCTTTTTTTTACCTAATCAATATAGCATGAATAGCCTGATGGAGCCCATCTCTCTCTAGGTCTACCTTTAACTGTTTGAATTCAGTTTTCCTTTTCCTTGGCTGGTTGTCGTACCAAAGTTAAAGAGCCCATTCTGCCCTTCTATTTTCCAATAACTGGAGGAAGAATAGTCTAATTCAAGGATGGGCAAACTTTTTGGTGGAAAGACTGTATCATTCGGTTATGAATTACCAAAAGTCCACATCTTTTTAAATGAAAGAATTTAGTCTTGGTTCAAGTGCAAGTGTTTATTTTTATTTTTCTAGAGGCTTCTGCGAGTTGCATAGAACAGTGCAGTGGGCTTTGTGTGGGCGACAGTCCACGGTTTGCCCTCCTTTGGTCTAATTCATACTTTTCCCATGGGTATTAGTGTGATGTAAAATGCAAACAGCCTTGTTGAGGATTTGAACTCTGGTCCAATTCCAATTACAATAACCATTTGACTACAAGCACCTGCTCAATCAAAAGCATAATTAAAAAATGTATTAATATGATTGTAATGAATGGTGGTTTCTTTAATGGTATTTCAACCTTTGTGGGTTATTTAATGCTGAAACCATCTCTATAGAAGAACACTAGTGGTACTATTTAACCCATAGCTGGGGAGATAAAAGGGGTTCATACTTTTCCTCTGGGTATTTTTCTGAAAGTGAACATGATAGCACAACTGGAGTTTGAACTTGCTTTCTATAATGTTGCATGAAATGGACACGGCGACACAAGTTCAAATCCTGAACGAGACTGATTGCATTTCATATAGCACTAATACCCTTGGGAAATCCAATTATTCTCCCTCCAGCTATGGGTAAATAGTAGGGCAGACTGGGTTCTTCAGCCTTGTTAAGGCAACTAGCCTAAGAGAAGGAAAACTTTGAATTCAAACCTGTGAAACTCCGCTTAAAAATTGACCTTGTGTCATATCCTGCCCGAGTGGAGTGGTTGGTAAATATGTATGTATAATGTTGCAATCCAGCACATTAACCAAAACACCATGGGGGACTCTTCTAGTGATTAATAGTTGTTTCTGTAGAGTCAAGACAAATGAAGTGAATAAATGAAACAAGTTTCTCTAGAACTATTTTCAATGACATTATGGTAACATATATGCCCTATCAGTGGGGCTTAAAACATACTGACTGTATTTCTTGGAGAGGAGTAAGATCCTCCCCACGAAAAGATGGGTATCTCGAGTATGACACTAATTTGCATTTAATGTTGAAGCTCCAATTCTGGATATTTGAGAAGTGTGGAGTATCCTTTTATTGTCTTGCCCAGTCAGCTGGGGCTGTAGAATACATTGACTGCACCTCTTCAGAGGGGTAAGGCCCCTCCCCCCAAACGAGTGTCCTGGATATGACACTAAACAATCTGATGGTGAGGTTCCAGCAGTGCTGGAGCTTTGGGGAATACGGAGTACCCCTTCATTGCCATTGCTCCCAGGTCCACTCTGGCCCGGAGTGGTAGCACCTGATTGGGCCCTATATATGGGTTAAATAGAACCAACAGCATACTTATGCTAAAATGAATTGTTTGAGTAAACTGAATAGCTTGAAATAGAAATGTTTTTCACAATTAAACCATACTTACATTTAAACTACGTGATTATGCTTAACTGAATTATTTGAAATAGAACTGTTTTTGACATTAAAACTGTATTTACAATTAACAGAATTGTTACATATAACAGCTTGAATAGTTTGAAATAGAAATGATTTTGACAAACTGTGTACTTATGCTTAACTGAATTGTTTTAAATAGAACAGATTATTCACATAAAAATGGATTTGGCGTTAAATAACTTACAAAGGTTGATATGTCATAAAACCCAACAAACCAAACCAAACCTTTTATTGTCATTACTCCCAAGTTGACTCTAACTTTAAGAGTAGAGCTTGTTATGGTTTAATTGATAGATCAAATAGATCTGTTTGAAAATTATTAGTGTAACATTGCCTCACCAACCCAGCACCATCTCAGGCATCAATATCAAGGGGCGTTACACTTCTCAAATTCAAGACGGACCCATTGCTTCAAATATGAAAAGTTTATTATTGACTGTAACATTTCATACAGCCGTTGCCACAAACACAAGAAAAAATAGAATAAAAGATGTACTTTAGTTACATTGAAATGCTATGAGATTCAGGGATAGCGAACAAACTAAAACATCTGTTTGTTTACTTTTTAATATCTAGTCTTCAACAACGATTTCAAAACAAATCTCCAATATGCCACCCCTGGTGATTTTGAAACCCACCTATCAACCCTAGATCCCTCCAATATGTGGACACATATGACCTTTGCAACCTACACTTCATTCAAAGTTTTTAGCCTACCCACAATCTATCACCACTAATAAAATAATTACCTAATATAATTAATTGTCATCCTTAATTATATTACATTATTTGTATTGGATTAGAATACTTGAAACCATAACTATGCAAATAAATGATTATAGACAAATAAAAAGTGCCATGGAACATTGAAAATATGATTGACTGTAATCAAGCTTCAGCTTTAAATAACCCACAAGGAGTTGACATGCAGTTAAACGAGTAAACTAAAACAAACCAGATACATACATTTTCAGTAGAAAAATAGTTTTTCTGAGGAGGAAAATTCTAGTTTTTTGCATGAAGAAGGAAGTTACTTACCAAGTAACAGAAACTCACCAGAAAGTGAGCAGATAGAAAATGCTCCTTTAGCCATTCTCGTTTCCACCAAGCAGTTTAACTCCAGGCTTGTTTTGGGGTAATCAGGAGAGAATGTGCACCATTTCGGGGCCTTGCACATTCTCTCCTGATGACCCCCCAAAATACTCTAAAGCTTAAGTGTCCTGGAATATAATAAGCTTTTTTAACTTCTATCTCATTCCTATAAGACAATATGTTCCCACTTGATAAATATATTTCCTTTTTCTATCACATGCACTTTTAGTGGGGTTTGAATATGCTGACTGTATCTCTTGCAGTGGGGTAAGACCCCCACCAAAAAAAGGGGTCTTGGGTATAACTAAACTGCATATGATGGTGTGGCTCCAGTTTTGGAGTGTGTAGAGTATCCTTTCATTGCCATTACTCCCAGGTCCACTCTGACCCCGATTGGTAGTACTTGTTAGGTTCCCATCTATAGATCTGTTTAAAAATCATTTATATTCAATAAAATAAAAAAAAAACCAACAGCACAAAATATGTAAATACAAATGTACAATGAATGTAATTCCCTTACAACTCAATCTAAACCTAAAAAAGGTTTGAGTCAACTAAAAAGTTAAGATCTTATAATTTTATCTTTCAAGCCAAACATTCTTACCATTTTTTGGAGCGGGCGCGGGGTTTAATGGCATATTTGCATTTTTTTTTCTACTTATAAATATGAAAGTAGAATAAATGTTTCAGAAGTTTTAATAAAAGCTTATTTTTTTGATAAAAAGACAATCTCCAAAGTGAATTTGTTTAAATCTTTTTTTTTTTTTTTTGCATCAGTATTAGTTTATTTCTTATACATTTTGTAATTCAAAAAAGATTAACAAACTAAATCATATTTAAAAAAAAAAAAATTACATAAAAAAAAAATTCTAAACTCTTCATTCTAATTCTAAACAATTGTTATATTTGAATCTTTATTTATTCATTTATTTATTTATTTGTTAAGCCTCTAAAAAAAAAAAAGATTTTAAAAGTGAAGCATCTAAAATTCATCTTTTTCATTCAAATTTTTCTATTATCCATAAAAGCCATCTCATTCATTCTTAATGAAAAAACTTCTTATAGACTCAATAAAGATAAATAGATAAATCTATCCGTCTAAATTTCTTAAGAATTATCATTTAAAAAAAAAAAAAGGTGCCTCCTGTGGCGGAATGGCTAATATATTGAACTGAAACATTGTAGTAAACAAGTTCAAATTCCAGTTATGCTGTTATGTTCACTTCTTGACTAATACCCTTGGCAAAGGCATGAACTCCCTTATCCCTCAGCTATCGGTTAAATAGTACCACTATTGTTCTTCTGCAAGGATGGCTTTGGTATTAAATAACTCATGAAGGTTGATATGCCATTAAAATAAAGAAACCAAACCAAACCTAGACAGACTAGGTTCTTCAGCTTTGGTTAGGCAATTAGTCTAGGAGAAGGAAAACCCTGAATCCAAACCTGTTAAACTCTGCTTAAAAATTGACCTTGTGTCATATCCTGCCCGAGCGGAGGGGTTGGTAAATAGTACCAAAAGGAAATAATTTTGGAGAAATAGGTAATGTTGACGGTCGACTTTAGAATCAAGAATAAAATAAAGCTACAGCTTTTTTTCATGTCCATTCATCTTTTATTGATGTTCCTCAGTAATAATAATATATGAGTCCATATACTTCAGAAGCAGTATCTCATCTACTGAAAGTGATGTGAGCATATGCATAGGTAAAAAAAAAACCCAAAAAAACATTGGTATTGAATAGTTATTTACTTTATGGAAATCTGATCTCCCTGATAAAATAAAACTGGAATTCTTCTAAGCTGTAGATGTGTCAGTACTACTGGATGATTGCACAACCTAGATAAAAGAATTTCAAGAAAAAGCTTGATAAGAATTATACAAAGATGCTGTGTACTGTTTTCAACAAATCCTGGAAGCAACACCCCACAAAACAACAGCTATATTGCCACTTACCTCCAATCTCACAAACCATCCAAGAAAGGCAAGCAAAACATGCTGGACAAGTAAGAACTAACTCAATGTTCTCCTATGGACTCTTACATATGAATACACCAGCATTGGGTGACCAGCAAAAATCTATATTCATCAGCTCTGTGCAGACACTGGGTGCCATTTAGAGGATTTACCAAAAACAAGTACTGGACATTGGTATTATGGTTCGAGTGTTCACCAATGGCCCAGGAGACCTGGGTGGATGCTTCCTTGCTTAACACTGAGCATTGTAAAGTAGAGCAATCCAGGGAAAGGAGTAGCGTCCTCCCCTACACCTTGCTGTAGTAGCTATTGAAAAGGGAGCCTTTGCGTTGCCCTTGACTATGGTCGTTATCTTTACTTTTACTTTTACTTACAAAGAGCAATGGCTGATAGGGACAGATGGTGAGAGAAAGTCAAGGGAATCCATATTGTTGGCATGCTTTGATGATAATTTATTATTCACTGATAAAATGGTGGTAATGAGTGAAATATATACAAAAATGTAAAGCAATATCACAATATTTTAATGATAAAATAGAATAAAACCACTAATGACTTGGAGTTTCAATTGTCAGTCTTTGAAATTTCAGACTTATATTGACAGCAAACATTCTTTGATGTTAGATGAATGATTTTTGTTTTTAGAATTTGGGTATCTGCACAAAAATCTTGATGATGTCGAAGGTCTGTTTAGAATGATAGAATCATGAATAGAAGAAGGTTTCAGTTTTTTTGTTTTTCATCTTTTACTGTTATTTCTCAGGAGCAATAGTAGACTAGTTCATTTACATTGGTAGAAATATCTCATCTACTATATGATTTTTTTTGGTTGAAAGTCTGTTTATTGATTTTGTAATATGTGGGAATAAAAATGACTCTCCTTGTTTGAGGTATATGTTTCCTATTTGTCACATACACACATAATTATCTTTAATTTCCATTTAGTGTCCTGAGTATGATGTTCAACTGAATCTGATGGTAAAGCTCCAGTCTTTGAGCTTGGAGGAATGAAGAGTACCCCTTTATTATCATGACTCTCAGGTCCATTTTGACACGTTAGGGTCAAATAGAACTGCTCAATCTTTTACTATTATTATTAATGTTAAATAGAATTACTAGTGTTGAATATCAATACTTAAAACAATTTAGCTGTGTGCAAACAAATAATCAATATTGAATAAAAAACTATTGGTGTTTGATGGTAATATTTGAAACTATTTAATTGTATAAAAACAAATGATTAATATTAAATAGAATTATTTGTATTAAATAATAATATTTGAAACCATTTAACTGTGTAGAAACAGATGATATAACCTACACACCATTCACTTACAAATTGTATATATATATATATATATTACTGGATTTTGCATTGAATAACCAATGAGGTTGATATGCCATAAAAAACAAGCAAACCAATTTATATTTTTGATGTCATTTACACCTGTTAAATTTCTAGAGGGAAGTAACCATGTCATTTTTCCAGATCCTTTCTGTTTTCTCACTAAGATCAAATTGTAGCCCCAGTTCACTCTTTCTATTCAAATTTAGACATACAACTGAAGACCAGCTCAACCCACAAGCATCAATCTCAAAAATTCAAGGGGGATATAAGATAAAGGGAGTGTTTTATATTTTTCAATTATTTTTGATTATCATCTAGATTTTCCTTGAATATGAATATCCTCATGTCATGCTGACAGCACTGCTTTCCCTAACTCTCTCTTTCTTTCTCTCTCCATCTGTCCCTATCATCCATCACTCCTGGTAGGTCCTCTAAACTATATCCAGTGTCCACACAGAGCTGATGTAAATAAATTCTTGCTGGTCGATCAACACGAAAGTGTTCATGTGTAGAGGTCTACAGAAGAAAACGCGTAATAACATCAACTGCCCAAAGTAAACGCGTTTTTTTTTTTCGTTTTTTTTTGAATCACAAACTGCACTTAGAAAATGAAGATTAACGTCCAATGTAGTCTCTGCATTTAATTGATCTGGCGTATATATATATATATATATATATATATATGATTCTCTTAATACCCTGTCCGGTGGCAAAAGCTGCTTGGTAGCGCCAGAGGTGGCAGTACCGCCTTGAGCTACCGAAACTGTGTTATCACTCCTGGATGGCGGCTGATGAGGACATGGTATCGCACGTGCTTTCACATGTTGTATGATGAAAAAAATATATATATATATTGCTTATAAATCTGTCCTTGCTTCTCCAGCAGTGTCCCACATAACTTGTTTGTCTTACTTGGATGGTTTTTGAGATGGGAGGTTGGTGGCCGTACAGTTGCTGTTTTGTGGAGTGTTGCTTCCAGGATTTGTTCAAAACAGCCCAGTTCCCATCTAGCTTTTTCTCCATGAGTTTTGTAATTTAGATATACTATTTACTTATGCTGGGTAAGTATCAGTATTGCATATCTGTATGTCAGACCGCCCTGTGAATAAGGTTCAGAATATGCTGACTGCAGAGGATTAAGATCCCCCCCGCCCCAAAAAAGGATTCTAAGATCAAACTGAAGTATCACATCATTTTTTGGGTTTTTTTTGTTTTTGTTTTTTCAATGAAAAAATTGCTTTTATTTTGATAGGGGTATCCTGATTAGGACAGGAAATGGTGTGAGGCTCGAATTCTGGGGAATTTGAAGTACTCTTTCATTGCTATTACTCCCAGGTTCACTTGGACTCATTTTTGGACCAAATAGATTAGTTTAAAAAGTACTCATATTCAATAAGACCATAGTAAAAAAAAAAACTTGAAGAACTACACAAAAAATGTGATTCCCTATGCGTGAAATAACTCCTGATAGTTTGACATGCTGTTAGAATAAATCAATCATTTTGAAAGAAAATTTGTATGTGTGTGTATGTATGTATGTGTGTGTATATATATATATATATATATATAGTACAATTAAATGGAGACTCAAACTCACTCCATTTAATTGTACTATATATGCTCTGAATGTGAATTTTGTTATACCCTAGAGAATAAATAGGGAATTAACAATAGCCATACATTGAGCACTCTCATAGATTTATATGATTACCCTCATATATTCTATGAAAAGAATAATCCACACCTACTGTCCTTGGACACTGACTGGATAATTTATATATATATATATTTATATATATATATATATTTGCCACAAGGTTAGTAATCATTACCACCATAAAAATGAATAGAACCTTAAAACTTTATTTAAAATCCCTTTCAAATGAAAATGTAGATAATAACTTTCAGTTCTCAGGATAGCAAAATCTTTTTCTTGATCAAATTTCATCATAATCAGTTTGTCTGCCAG
The DNA here is from genome assembly GCA_963585895.1 of Sepioteuthis lessoniana. Lineage (NCBI taxonomy): Eukaryota > Metazoa > Mollusca > Cephalopoda > Myopsida > Loliginidae > Sepioteuthis > Sepioteuthis lessoniana. The sequence goes on along the minus strand of OY757940.1, from coordinate 13,152,416 downwards.
AAAATGCCAGTGTGACACACATCTACATTTCATTCACATTTAAATAGTTCATATGCAAAGATGTCTAAATGTATAATGAGATGGCAAGGGTACTTTGATAGCTGAATGAATTAAAAGCCAAATCCCGAACAGATTGAGCTGCAGAGTTGGTTGACCTTGTTGCAGCAAACTACTTTTAATTTGTCGATGTATTTATAGTTCTTCAAATATCAGATGCACACTTGAGATGTAGCAAGTGAAATAACATAAACAGGATGTGCTTTTTATCTTATATGTGTCAACTACTGTAAACTTTTACACTTGGACCAGCTAACAGCATCATAAAAATGTGTGAATAGTCATGATTATAAAAATTAGTGAAACAAATCAGATTAAAATTGAAAAACTTGTACTGTAAAAGTTCTGTGTGTGCATCTATGCACAAAGTTCAGTCCATTAAATAACTCGACTGATTGTATAAAAAAAAAAATATATCAACTTAAGAATCCACTTTATCTCCTTCAAAATAGTTTCCTTGCAGAAACCACACACCAATGTCCTGGAAGTCTTCAACTGACACAATCTTCAGTTGGTCAAATTGATTTTAACAGCATGTCAACCTGTTGAGAGTTATTTTATGCCTAAAGGTTAGGGAATCACATTTATTGTATATTCCTATTTTCGTTTTTTGTGTAAATGTTTCTTTTTTTTTTTTTATTGTACATGGTCCTATGAAGAAAAGTAGAAAAAACAAAATAATTCAAAATTTAATTTGCCCAGTTAGCTGGGCCTGTAGACTACACCGACTGCACCTCTGCAGAGGGGTAAGACCAACCCCTTAACGAGTGTCCTAGATATGACACTAAACAATCTGATGGTGAGACACCAATAATGCTGGGGCTTTGGGGAATGCATAGTACCCCTTCATTACCATTGCTCCCAGGTCCACTCTTGCCCAGAATGGTAGCACCTGATAGGGCCTTATCTATGTGTTAAATAGAACTAAACTGCATACTTATGCTAAACTGAATTCTTTGAATAAGATCTGACTAAACCAAATGACTTGAAATAGAAGTGTTTTTGACAATTAAACTGTGTACTTTCATTTAAACTGTGTACTTATGCTAAACTGAATTGTTTGAAATAGAACTGATTATTTGTATAAAAATGGATTTGGTATTGAATAACCTACAATGGTTGATATACCATAAAACCTAACCAAACCAAATCATATATGTTTAATATACATGTATAAAAAGGGTTTGGCATTAAATAACCTACAATGGTTGATATGGTATAAAACCCAACCCAACCCAACCCAACCAAATCATATATATTTAATATATATGTATAAAGAGGATTTGGCATTAAATAATCTACAATGGTTGATATGCCATAAAACACAACCCAACTAAATCATATATATTTAATATATATGTATAAAGAGGATTTGGCATTAAATATCCTACAATGTTTGATATACCATAAAACCTAACCCAACCAAATCATATATATTTGATATATATGTATAAAGGGGATTTGGCATTAAATAACCTACAATGGTTGATATGCCATAAAACCCAACCAAACCAAAATTTGATGAATTTATTATAATTATAAGTCGATATTGAACATTTCAATTATAGTCACCTTCTTTAGGACTTTAAATTCGTGAAAAGTGTTATTGAAATTTTAACTTTCATGAATTTAAAGTCCTCAAAGTTATCAAATTTTGGATTATTTTATTTTTTTTGTTTACTTTTCTTCATACTGTCAGATTTAGGTTCCTTATTTACTTCCATGTGGTCCTATCAAATACAAATAATTTTTATACAGATCTATTTGACTCAGGGTCAGAGCTTTCTTTTTTTGTTTAAATAACCCACAAAGTTTGGTATGGCATTAATGCCAAAACCATCCTTGTAGAAGAACAACAGTGATACCGTTTAACCCATAGCTGGAAGGAGAAGAGGGTTCATGCCTGTCTCAACAGAATCAGTCCAAAAGTGAACGCAATAACATGACTGGAGTTCAAACTTGCTTACTTCGAGGTTGCAGTCCAGCTCTTAAGCTGTTATTCTACAGACTCCCTCACAATGTCAGAGTGGATCTGGGAGTAATGGTAATAAAGTGGTACTCCTCACTTCCCAGACTGGAATTTCATCATCAGATGCAGTTTAGTGTCTACCTTTTGCTGGTTCTTTATGACCTACAGCATGTTCTCAATAGTTTCTGAATGATAACCACAGTTTTTGATTTTTAGTAACCGCAGTTAGTTTTTGATTTTTGGTAACAGGATCTATTCATGACGACTCACACCAGGAACATTGTTATTGGCAAAAAACTCATTCAAAGAGTCTAGAAAAAATAAGACCGATTTTTATTTTTTGTTGTGATGCTGACAAAAGAAAGACCTGGGGAACACAAAAAAAGTTGATAGAAAACATATATTCAAGTAAAAGAAACAAGATACAAGTGAACCTGGTTAAAGAGTAGTTAGTTGATAGCGTGACCATCGCTATAATACCATAATGGTATTATAGCGACGGCCACGGTTGATAGGAAGCTGAGAGTCCAATGGTGTAGTGATTATCCGTCTACTACACAGATGGTATCACATGCGATTGTGTCACGCTGATTTGGTGAACTGTTATTTGTCTTCCAGCCCACCAACTGGACGAGTATGGCACAAGGCACTTTTAAGGTGGGTCTGGGTGCATTGCCGTAGCCCACACGCGCCCAGCATTTTCAAAAATGCCTCAGGCCCTATCGGAATTCCCCTAAAGAGGGGCACCTAAGGTGCCAGGCGATAGATCCAACCTTTCTGAAGATGGTTGAAGCCTGGGGGGACGGCTCCCTGAGGCAAGAGGTATCTCCAGTGATGAGGCACACCCGACCAGAACCGTACAGCTCACAACACGGCCTGCTGAAGTGTGACCCAACAACTGGATAGGCGCACCAAGCACACTGATTCATGAACTCTGATGCTCTTGTTAGTGTGTATTTATGAAGGAGGGCGAGTCCATTATGTAGGGAGTACAATATTTTTTTCAGGTTGGCAACTCTGATCAAAATACAGTTGATCAGTATTAATCTTTCTCCAATCATATCTATCATCAGTTTGTGAAATGACACGTTGACCAGAAATCTCTTAAAACCTGTTCTCCACAAGCCTGTGTTAACTTGTTAAATATTTCTTGTGAATTGTCCCAAATTGACATAGAATTGATCTTGTGTTCCATTATGGTGCCTCACTTGTAAGAATCCAAGATTATTCAATTGAACATGAATTCTAAGTGATAAATATTTTCATATTTAGTGGCAGGATGTTGTTGGGAATAATGAACTTGGAAATAACTGATGAATCCAATTTTGAAATTCAAGCACAAATCCAATCAAATGGAATATTAATAAGCTGCTATTATTCTGTAAATCCAATTTTATATATATTCATATAAACTAATATATATTTACTTATATATATATAAATATGGGGGTTAAATTCTAACCATTTTGTATGTGTGTATGTGTATATATATATATATATATATATATAATATGGTTTTCTATATTCATAAAGAAAAAATACTCAATTGGTTGATAGATCATATGTAGATGAAATTGATGGTCTCATTGATAAAGAATAACTGTCTCCTCTTCTACGTCACAATGTTGATACTAAGAAGAATTTATCAAATTCTATCTGTACAATTTATTGTCAAAAAGAATAATATTTCTCCCCTCACACTATGTGAACTAAAATCTATGAACTTGTTAAGATTTCACCCTCTTTTGTGTCTGTTACCAAAAAAAAAATCATTCAAATATCATTTGGTGAACTGGGCAGAATCTCTCTCTCTCTCTCTCTCTCTCTCTCTTGTCACTAAGGCTTTAGACATATGACTCTAATAAAAAGCTTCCTACACACATTTTTTTTCAGTCCTTCATTATACTGTCCTTAACTGATGTATAAAATCATGACAATTAGAATAAATGATTTCATTCTATTGCTCATTCTGATTTTCAGTATTTTGTTGATCACTGATTTAACAAAAGCAAAACTGAAGAGGAAAAAATACATCAAATGATGTAATACAAAAAACAATACACAATACAATGTAATAAATATCAATATAAGACAATAATAAATCTATATACAAGAGGATATACAAAGGGTCTTTTAAAAAGTTCTAAGCCTCACTAAGAAAGAAGAACTATATTTTTATCATTAAGCGTTTTCGGACTATTGTCTTCATCTTTATTGTTATTTCCACAACATTTCGGCCGATATGTCCTCTGACCTTCTTCAGGTGTTTGTCGAACTTGGGAACCTTCACGGAACTTTGAACTACGTCCTTTATTGAATCCACAGGGGTTGCCTGTTCTGATTCCGTTTGCCATAACCAGGTACAAGTGTTAAGTATTCCTGTATCATTGCTCACCTGCAATCAGTTATGGCTAACGGAATCAGAACAGGCGACCCCTTCATGGTTCTGTGAAGGTTCTCGAGTTCGACAAACACTTGAAGAAGGCCAGAGGACATATCGTCTGAAACGTTGTGGAAATAACAATAAAGATGAAAACAATAGTCCGAAAACACTTAATGATAAAAATCAACAAGCTTCGTCTCAGAAATTTAGACAACTAAGAAGAACTATCGTTGAACATTTTTGTTGTGCCAACACACTACCACTAAAAAACTAAATCTAAAATCTTGGTGAGGCTTAGAACTTTTTGAGCAACCTTCATCATGAATATCAATGTATAAAAGCTGAAAAACTAGTATTGCATAAAATGTACCAAATACTAATATAAGACAATGAAAACTAATTTTACTCTAGTCTGTTGGTATGACTTAGAATACAGGAAGCAGAAGCAAAATTAGGGATCTTCTAGTATGATAATAAATGACTCTATTATAAAACAAGATGAATTTAAAGAAATAAACAACGAAATAACATAAAACAGTAAATTTATTCAATATGGCCACCATTTTTTTTCTCCCAATTATTATATCACCACGCCTTTGAAATGATTTGCCTGCCTTCAAAATAAATTCTTCAGACATTTTATTCCATTCTTCCTCAATAGTAATCTTAAGCAAACCAATATTTGGATGGGAAGTTGCATTTGTTTTGTTTTCTAAATTGCCCCTTATAGTGTAATCAAGAGGATTAAGGTCTGGGCTTGTTAAAAGTCACCAAAAAAAAAAACTCCAGTTATTTCAGAAATTTTTTTTGGCTTGATTTCTGTGTTAAGCAAATCATAGATTCTTTATCATTTCTTTGCTTGCTCACTCATATTGGGCTGAATTTTAAGGAAAAACTGCTTGAATAATAGAGCTAATCATGAAAATTTAGATTTATTGTTTTTTTATTATTTTTTTTATTTATTATTGGTCTAATCAGATTAAAAAACGTTTTAGAAATTATTCCATATTTTGATTCTGTACCCCGCAGTTAAGGCATGAATCCAATCCTCCCTATTCTATATTTTGCTTCCGCACCTGGTATGCAGATTGTATCCTTCACAGAGAAGTAAGAAGACCCCCCCACACCAAAATAACCCCATCCTGGTTATGACATTAAATGGCATCTGATAGTGAGGCTTCAGTTTTCAAGATCTAGGGAGTACAGAGTCACCCCTTGATTGCCATTACTCCTAGGTTCATTTTAACCCTGAGTGGTTGCTAATGTTTGGGTCCTGTTTATGGGTCAAATCGATCTGTGTGAAAATTATTCATGTTTAATAAAACAACTACTCAAAAAAATGTAAATATGAAAGTATAATGAATATGGTTCCCTAACCTCTAGGCATAAGATTAGCCAAGATGGGTTGACTTGCCATTAAAATCAATCAATCAATCACTTAAAATAAATAGCTTAACTGTTAGTCCTGAATTTCTTTGAGGATTGAACTTTATTGCTAATGGAATTCAGAAACTGATATTTTGGTTCAGCAATTAAGGTATGCAATAAAATATATTCGGTCAGTTCTCTTTGATATCTACTCTGTAGGCAAGGGATAGCTCGATTTTGGCACTTTTTTTTAAGGTAATTTTATTTTTCACTGATGAAACATTCTGACTTCAATACCATTGCAAATCTTCACAAGTGCTATTATTTTTTCTACAAAGAAATTTCCTTTAGTAAATGGATAATAAGTCTGATAAAAATCTTGAAATCATTCAACAACTAAGTATGCATTCATATTATATATTGGAAATGATCTGATATTTTCTCGATGAAGAATCATTATCTGTGATTTAATGATGGCTTCCTGTAGAGAAATCTAATGTTTTAATTGAATGATTTTATACAGCATTGAGAGTTATTTTGGTACCACCAAGTACAATTTGGCAGCTCTGAATGCTTTTGTCAAGTTTATGAAGGTGAAGAACCACACTGGACTGTGAGATGTTGAGCTTGGCTGATATTCTCCAAGTGTTACTTGCTGGATTTGTCTCTCTAGCTTGGAACACATGGTCAGGTAGGCCTAAAATTGTATTCTGAATCCAGTTTTAGGCCTACACGATCTTGCTTGAACATCGAGGTTTTTGCAACATTATTGAAATTTCTTGAAACATCTGGTTACTGTCCTGTGATTAACTGCACCTTCACCTTTCATATAACATGTTTTTGGTTGCTTCTGTGGCGTTATAGCTTCCTTGAAACTCATAAAGAATAAATTCCCAAATTATAACTACCACAATGTTACCAACCACAGTAGGTAGCTACCACAATTTGAATCACTTCAGGTTTGGTATGGTAGCATATCAACCATTGTAAATTATTAATGCCAAAACCATTTTTATACATATAAAAGTAAAGTTAGTGACCTTAATCAAAAGTGACTCGAAGGCTCCTTTTTCAATAGCTACTACACTGAGGTGTAGGAGAGGGCGTTACTCTATTCCCTGGATTGCTCCACTTTACCCTTGATCCATACCTTATAATGCAGAGTCTTAAGCAAGGAGGCATCAAGTACTATTTTTTAAGTATGACTCTACCTGGGATTGAAACCCAGTCTCTGAGACCATTGGTGAACACTCTACTCATTAGAACATATATTCAGTTTTATTTCAAACAATTCAGTTTAGCATAAGTACACAGTTCTACTTGACCCATCGAATTGTTTAGTGTCATATCCAGGGCACTCGTTGGTTAGGGGGTCTGAGAAGCAGTCGGTGTATTCTACAGCCCCAGCCGACTGGGCAAGTGAATCACTTCAGTCATGTAATATGTTGTGTACTGAGGAAAGAATGAATAGCCATAGCATTTCTTTACAAATTGTATAAATCTTTTTATTACTTCTCAAAAGGTCCAAAATTGTATGTAAGTGTGAAAGAGAGACAGAGAGATGAAGGACACAGATACAGACTGACTGAGAACTGCTACATTGATGTTTTCTTAACCCATGTAAACTGTCTTTTTGTTTACATAGCTTGAACATCTTGTCCCAGAAATCCCTGATTGACAGCTCTGTCAAAGGTCAATATGCCATAGATATACATGTCACAAATGACTGAAATATTGCAAAACTTTCAACTCACCCTACTAATATATATATATATATATATATATATATATATATACTATGGGCACTGGCCCATTGGCATAATGGTTAGTGTTCACCAATGGTCCAGCAGACTGGGGTTCAATCCCAGGTCGTATCATACCAAAGACTCAAAAAATGGTTCTTGATGCTCCCTTGCTTAACACCCAGTATTTTAAGGTTAGGATCAAGAGTAAGTGTGGCAATCCAGAAGTAGTGCCCTCCACTATACCTTAGCGAAGTAGCTATTTAAAAGGGAGCTTTCAGGTCACCCTACTTACTTATATATAGAGAAAAATTGATAACAAGGTAATCCAAGTAGAAGGAGAGATTTATTGAGTAGCAAAATTGACACGATAGCGTTTCGTTGCTAATGAACCATCATCAGGACTGTGAGGGATGATATTCATGATGTTAAATCAACGATGGATGTTTAAAAATACAAAAATCAAAGGAAAATATGTATATCAAGAAAAAGTTGGATGTTAAATTAGTGAATAAGTGTTTGTTTTTTAAATTTTTAATTTATTTGACTTATTAGGAATATTGTATAGAGTTTATGTTCCGTTAGTTTATCGAGAAAGATTTTGAATCACAAGGAAGAAAAAAAAAAAGACAAAGTGTAAAATTATGATATGTAGAATATATCAACTAAAGATGGGATATATTGTAGCTATTTAAAATGGATTTGCTCAAGTAAGGAGAAATATTATAAAAACTCGAATAAGTATTCAAGGAATTCGTCTTAGTCTTTTGTTGTGAATATAAATGAACATCTTTGCAGAATTGAAATGGAAGTTATGATTGGATTGAGAAATGTGTTTTATATATTTTTTCATATTTCATAACAACTGGACTTAAGAAATTTAAACAAATAATTTCAAATAATCCTATTTACCAACCCCTCCGCTCGGGCAGGATATGACACAAGGTCAATTTTTAAGCAGAGTTTAACAGGTTTGAATTCAGAGTTCTCATTCTCATAGACTAGTTGCCTTACCAAGGCTGAAGAACCTAGTCTATCCTACTATTTACCCATAGCTGGAGGGAGAATAATAGGATTCATACCTTTCCTTAAGGTATTAGTGCAATGTGAAGTGCAATTAGTTTGAACTCATGTCACCGTGTCCATTTCCTACGACGATAACCATTACACCACGGGCACCTCCATAAATAATTTCAAATAATAGCAAATAATAGATATATAATTTTAGGTTTTATGGCATATCAACCTATGTAGGTTATTTGCTAAATCCATTCTTATACAAATAAACCGTTCTATTTCAAATAATTCAGTTAAGCATAAATACACAGTTTACTTGTCAAATAATTCAGTTTGGTACAAGTATAGTTTTTTGTTTACACAGAGTTAATTATCAAAACAGTTCTATTTCAAACAATTCAGTTTAGTGCAAGTACAATTTCAATGTCAAAAACAGTACTATTTCAAACAGTTCAGTTTAGCAAAAGTACGCAGTTTAAATGTCGAAACAGTCCTATTTCAAGCAATTCAGTTTAACGTAAGTACACAGTTTAGTTCTATTTGACCCATTGATAGGACCCAATCAGGTGCTACCACTCCAGACCTGAGTGGAGCTGGGAGCAACGGCAATAAAGGGATACTCTGCTGTCTCCAAAGCTCTAGCATTACTGGAATCTCACCATCAGATTTTTTAGTGTCATAAATCAGGACACTCATTTGTGTTGGGGAGGGAGTCTTACCCCTCTGCAGAGAAGCTGTCAGTGTATTCTACAGCCCGAGCCAACTGCTTAGATATAATTTTTGATCAGGATGTAAAGATATGTAACACTGTAGTAAATTCAGATGAAGATAAGTTTTAAAATTTAATCCTAATGTCTATTATATTTCTTCTGTCCAGTTGACCCATTTCGTACGAAGATAAACAAGAATCTCAAGTGATGTAAGAGTCATCTTTGTAAATATAATACCTTTTGACTTATATTCATAATTTAGCTTGTCATAGTTTAAAAGCATTTCAAGATTACTGACTGATTTATACAAATAAATAAAAGATGATAAAAACAGCTGTTATATCAAATGCTTATATGAACAAGTCCTGGCGGCAACACCCCACAAGACACCAACTGTACGGCCACCTGCCTTGTATCATGAAAACTATCCAAGTTAGACGAACCAGACATGCAGGACACTGCTGGAGAAGCAGGGACGAACTCAAAAGTGATGTACTCTTAAGGACCCCCACATATGGCCGAGCAAAAGCAGGACAACCAGCATGAACATACATTCAGCAACTATGTGAGGATACGGGATGTAGTCCAGAAGACCTGCCAGAGGCGATGAACGATAGGGAAAAGTGGCGAGAGAGGGTCAGGGATATCCGTGCTACCAGCACGACATGATGATGATGATGATATGAGCTTTGGTCCAGGAGACTGGGGTTCAATCCCAGGTCAAGTCATACCAACGACCCAAAAAATGGTACTTGATGACTCCTTGCTTAACACTCAGTATTACAAGGTACGTATCAATGGTTAAATAGAGCAATCCAGAGAAAGGAGTAGTGCCCTTCCCTACACTTCGGTGTAGTAGCTATCGAAAAGGTCACCTTCAGGTCACCTTCGATTAAGGTTGCCAACTTTTACTTATTTTTTTTATATGAGCTTTCTTTGAAAAAGATTGGCGAAGATTTAAGAAATACATCGATAGAAAATAAGACTATAACTCTTTCACTAAATTAAAAGTCATATCTAAATTATTTTAGTTAGAAATGATTACATTGTTATCTTTAGTTATTATGCGATCTTTTACAATTGGTGCAATCTCCTCGTCAAATAACAAGGCTCTGAAATTAGTAAACCAATTCATATACCTTGGCAGCAATATCTCATCAACAGAAAGTAATGTCCACTTACACAGAAGTAAAGCATTGTTGATTGTAACAGATTAACAGCTATTTAACTGTGTGTAAATGAATGAGTGATGTTGAATAGAATTATTGATATTTAATAGCAATACTTGAAACTATTTAACTGTTTGTCCAAATTGAATTATTGGTATTACATAACAACACTTGGAAAGATTTGACTGTGCAAATGAATGAATAGTGTTGAATAGAATTAGTGTTTAATAGCAATGCTTATAACCATTTCACTGTGTGCAAACAAATGATTAATAGTAAATAGAATTATTCTTATTTGATAGCAGTACTTGATATGAAAGAGCCTATTTATTTCCTTAAAAAATGATGCAATTAAAAACAGTAATTATCTGTCTGAATTTTTGAGATGAGGTTTGATATGAGAATTAATTTTTATTTATTGCGGACTTTTTGTCCTCATCTTGGTAGTTTTTGTGTTGTTTCTTCTTTCACTACGTTTCGACCAAATTTCACCTCTGGCCTTCTTCAGGTGATTTACCGCGACCTCGGATAGGAATGCTGGGGATACGGTTACAAGACTCAGCATTCCTATCCGAGGCTGCGGTAAATCACCTGAAGAAGACCAGAGGTGAAATTTGGCCAAAACGTAGTGAAAGAAGAAACAACACAAAAAACTACCAAGATGAGGACAAAAAGTCCGCAATAAATAAAAATTAATTCTCAGATTAAGAAGCCTCATCTCAAAATGATTCCAATTAAAGACGAGGTTTGATATGTACTATTTTAGTTTTGATTTGAAAAGACAAAATTAAATTGTTTCTAAAAATAAATTACTTCAAAAATTAGAAATGTCAAGAATAACTGATGCCATTGGATTTTACATTTTCAACTCATGACACTTCTCGTGATGATAGGCATGAAAAATAATGACATCATTATTTGAATAAAATCTTCATAAATTATTGAACGTCATGTTTGATCAACAGTCAAGACTTTGAAAATAATTTCCCAGGTTGAATCATTCCTATACTCACATAAACAAGGGACCAAAACATTGTGTTTTTTAAAGATGAGGACAACAGTCCGAAAAAATCAAAAACAAAATGATTTGGTCACACCAGAACAATTATTTTCAAATTAAAAAAACGAAACAAAAAATGACAAAATTCTCAACGATCCATTATCGTTAGTAGCGTTCTGTTTCAAAATCTATGTCATCATCATCATCATATCGCGCTGGTAGCACGGATATCCCTGACCCTCTCTCGCCACTCCTCCCTATCGTTCATCGCCCTAGGTAGGTCTTCAGGACAACATCCCGTATCTTCACATAGCTGCTGAATGTATGTTCGTGCTGGTCGTCCTGCTTTTGCACGGCCATGTGTGGGGGTCCATAAGAGTACATCTCTTATGAGTTCATCCCTGCTTCTCAATATTCGATTTTTTGTGCGTGTAATCGCTTAAGTAATTTTTTGGTTTTTTTTATGTGTGTGTGTGTGGATATGAAAATAAGGAAAGTTATTCTGAGGATGTATTTATTTTTATATGAATCCTATGCTAATGTTTAAAGTTACGTTTTTTTAACCACCTTCAAGGCGTTGTTAGTAACTGATGTTGTCTCCCCCGAGTATGAACCTGATATATTACAAGAATGGAAGAACCTGAATCCAACAATATCTGGATAAAACATGATTGAAAAGGCAAAATAAATTGTTTTTAAAAGTAAATTACTTTAAAAATTAGAAATATCAAGAATAACTGATACTATTGGAGTTTACATTTTCAACTCATGACACTTCTATTAAACCATGCAAACAAACGATTATTAAATAGAATCATCATGATCATCATCATCATCAATATCATGACAGTACGGATTTCCCTGACGCTCTCTCTCTCTCCATTCATCCCTATCATTCATCACCCTCAGCAATTTTTCCAAACTACATCTTGTGTCTGCACAGAACTGATGTAAATTACTTCTTGCTGGTTGGCCAAAACTGGTATGCCCATATGTAGGGATCCATAAAAAAACGTCACTTATGAGTTTGTCCTTGCTTCACCATTAGTGTCCTGCATGTCTTGCTTGGATGTTTTTTGAAATGGAAATTAAATGGTCATACAGCTGTTGTTTCATGGGGGAGTGGTTGCTTCCTGAACATCCATGAAGTTCATTCATATAGTGGATACAGCGACAATTTGGAAGAAATCCCATTTTATTTTATTGAATTGATCAGACTTCCATATGATTGATAATCTATCAATGTCTTCGCTTGGTGTATATTAACATCACTTTCAGTTGATGAGATATTGCTGCTGAGGTACATGAACTTGAATTTAAAAGGTACATGAACTTAATTTTAAAGGCCTGCCACTTATAGTGGAGATGGCTCCTTCTCATTTAAAACATATGTACTCTGTTTTATTTAAGTTCACATGGCGGCCAATGCCTCTTGCAAGAAGTGCTATATCATCTGTCTGTTATCATTTCTGCAGGATATCGTCTGCTTTTGCCCCTTTTTTTTTCTAGGCACAAAGCCATTTTCTTTTATTAGATCAATCAAAGTTTAAAGTAAGTAGTCTAGACAGAGTATAAACAAATATGGTGCTAATGTATCGCCTTGCAAAACTCCAGCAACAATGTCGAAGAAATCTATTTCTCCATCAAATGATTGAACCTTTACTTTTTTGTTTCTATAAAACATCATTTTAGTTGTAACAGTTTGATATGCTAGGAGTATTTGTCTATCTCCTTACAAATGTCTTAGAGAAATCTATAAAATAATTAATTTTAACCATATAATTGTGCCTTAGAGAAATCTATGAAATAGTTAATTTAAACTGTATAATTGTGCCTTAGAGAAATCTGTAAATAGTTACTTTAAATCATATAATTGTGCCTTAGAGAAATCTATAAAATAGTTACTGTAAACCATATAATTGTGCCTTAGAGAAATCTATGAAATAGTTATTTTAAACCATATAATTGTGCCTTAGAGAAATCTATAAAATAGTTACTTTAAACCATATAATTGTGCCTTAGAGAAATCTATGAAATAGTTAATTTAAACTGTATAATTGTGCCTTAGAGAAATCTATAAAATAGTTACTTTAAATCATATAATTGTGCCTTAGAGAAATCTATAAAATAGTTACTGTAAACCATATAATTGTGCCTTAGAGAAATCTATGAAATAGTTATTTTAAACCATATAATTGTGCCTTAGAGAAATCTATAAAATAGTTACTTTAAACCATATAATTGTGCCTTAGAGAAATCTATGAAATAGTTAATTTAAACTGTATAATTGTGCCTTAGAGAAATCTATAAAATAGTTACTTTAAATCATATAATTGTGCCTTAGAGAAATCTATAAAATAGTTACTGTAAACCATATAATTGTGCCTTAGAGAAATCTATGAAATAGTTATTTTAAACCATATAATTGTGCCTTAGAGAAATCTATAAAATAGTTACTTTAAACCGTATAATTGTGCCTTAGAGAAATCTATGAAATAGTTAATTTAAACTGTATAATTGTGCCTTAGAGAAATCTATAAAATAGTTACTTTAAATCATATAATTGTGCCTTAGAGAAATCTATAAAATAGTTACTGTAAACCATATAATTGTGCCTTAGAGAAATCTATAAAATAGTTACTTTAAACCATATAATTGTGAGAGTGTCCTTTTAGTGTAATGGTTAAAGTACTGGACTGTGGAATCATAGTAAGTGAATCCAAACTCCAGTTGTGCTATTACATTCACTTTTGGACAAATATCCCAAGAAAGGTATGAACCCCCTTATCCTCCCAGCTATGGGTGAAATAGTACTTCTACTGTTCTTCTAAAAGGATGGATATGGCATTAGATAACTCAAGAAGGTTGATATGCCATTAAACAACAAAACAAACAAACTGTATAACTGTGCCTTAGAGAAATCTATAAGATAGTTACTTTGAAATGTATAATTATGCATTTGAGAAATCGATAAAATAGTTACTTTAAACCATATTATTGTGGGAGTGTCCTCATGGTGTAATAATTAAAACGCTGGACTGAGGAATCATAGTATTTATTCATGAATTATTTGTATGAAGAATACTTGATATCATGACTGTGTCCAAACAGCTTTTTGCTTTAAATAACCCATAAGGAGTTGAGGTGCTCTTAAATGAATAACCCAAACCAATCTTTTTTTCTATCACACCAAAGTACTCTTTGGAACATACAGTGTAACCCTGATATAAGAGAGATTTTATCTGGTCCCAAATTAGAGCCTGTGTTACCTAAAAAAAATAGACCAATCCCAGATGTAAAAGAAACATCTGGATATAAGCGACTTCTTCTCCGGTCCCGACAACTCTCTTATATCCGGGTTACACTGTAGTACATTTGATAATGGTTTTTGAGATCGGAAGAAAATGGCGTATTCCTTCATTGCCATGAGTGGAATAGATCACTTCCCAGCTTGCATTACATCAACAATTTTTCTATGGACTTGCCCTCTTTATCCAACACTGCATTGTAGTTTTTTTCCAGACTCCATCATAGTTTTCCACATACGCTCGCCTATTAGCAGTTCCTGTATTAACTTACATAGGGTTTGCCAGTTCTGGTTTCTTCATTGTTCAACCAATTCCTGGTGTTTGGTGGACTTCTTCAGGTGTTTCTCTCAGACCACTCTTAACTTCCACATGATCACCCACTTGATGGCATCCAAGATAGTAACTATGTCTGGATAGAGTGTTGTTTGTATGATATGATCCAGGGATCATAATATACAAAAAATCAGAGTGGATCTTGGAAAACATTTTCAAGATCCACACTCAGCAGTTGGGAGGAGTTCCTGTGGTGTAGTGGCAAGATTGCTGGACTCTGTAAGTAAGTGAATTTGAACTTGAGTCATGGTTTGCATTCACTTTAGGACAAATACCCTTCAAAAAGATATGAACCCTCTTATTCCTTGAACTAAGGGTTAAATAGTGCCACTATTGTTTTTCTACAAGGATAGCTTTGACATTAATGGTATATCAACCTTCATGTGTTATTCAAACAAAGAAATCAAAGTTGCTAGTCTGGGGAGGAGAAAAGTGGACAGTCTCTTATTTGTGTTAACTTTCTGGTTTTAAGAAAAATTTTCTTTCTCAGGTAGTATTTGCTAGATCTTTTGTCTGTATCAATAGCTCCCACAACTAAATCAAGTACTTGAATGTGACTCCAACAATAACATCTAGAAGAAAAGATGACTTACCCCAAGTGTCAAAGTGAGCACATATATGCCTGGCGTGCAAAATGAGTGATGGGTTCATGAGAAAAAAGAAACATGGCCACACTAACACCTTAATTTAAGATAAAATGCAGTCTCGAGCAAGGAGAATTTGCAAGAATGGCGTATGCAAATTTTTTTAAGTAGATGTACTGGCTTAGTATAAAAACATCAAGTGCAAGAGATATTTTTGTCGTTGTTGTTGTTGGTGGTGGTGGTGGTAGAGATCTTCGGATGCTCTCAAGGAACCTATTTATGGCACTAGACCTTGCTGTCTAGTTCAAACCATAACCTGGCATATGTGCCCAAACCCACATTTGGGTTCGTGAAACTGCTTGCCTCATCAGGCTCACATTGCACTAAGTGAGCCGATGAGCAGCATAGACCAGCAGGGTTCGAGTCTTGGCTTATTCCCGACCTTCCCCTCCCCACTTTAATCGGCCTTCAGGCTTTTGACCTTGTGTCAAGTCCTATCTGGTGGGAGGCAGCGACAAATAAACAGAGATCTTCGGGTGCTCTCAAGGAACCTATGTATGGCACTAGACCTTGTTGTCTAGTTCAAACCATAACCCGGCATATGCGCCCGGACCCACATTTGGGTTCATGAAACGGCTTGCACTAAGTGAGCCGATGAGCAGCATAGACCAGCAGGGTTCGAGTCCCAACTCGTTCCCGACCTTCCCCTCTCCTTTATCCCCACTTTAATCGGCCTTCGGGCTTTTGAACTTGTGTCAAGTCCTGTCTGGTGGGAGGCAGCGACAAATAAATAGAGATCTTTCTAAACAGCGAGATTGAGTCTGTGAGTGTGATACTAAGCATAGGGAGACTGATGTGAAAACGAATACTTGGATCAGTTTTATATTTCAATCATCATCATCATCATGTCGCGCCGCCTGCGCGGATATCCCTGACCGTCTCTCGCCATTTCTCCCTATCATTCATCGCCTCCGGCAGGTCTTCAGGATTACAACCCGTGTCCTCACATAGCTGCTGTATGTAAGTTCGTGCTGGTCGTCCCACTCTTGCACATCCATGAGTGGGGGTCCACAGGAGTACATCGCTTATGAGCTCGTCCTTGCTTCTCCAGCAGTGTCCTGCGTGTCTGGTTCGTCGAACTTGTATAGTTTTTGTGATGGGGGGCAAGTGTCCGTATAGTTGGAGTCTCGTGGGGTGTTGTCGCCAGGACTTGTTTAATGCTGCTCTCAACATTCTTGTGTAATTTCCGTCCAGCCTCCTCTCCAGCCGTTTCGTAAGCGTCCATGTGGTGCATCCATATAGCAGTATCGACACAACCGCTGCCTGGAAGAAACTGCGTTTCATTTTATCTGTTAGGTCCGACTTCCATATGATCGAGAGCCTATCGATAGCTGTCCATGCCTTCGTCAGTCGTGTGTCGATGTCCTTCTCGGTTGATGAGACGCTGCTTCCTAGGTAGGTGAATTTGTCGACTAGTTTCAGAGAGGCTCTGTCTAGTGTGGCAATGTTGCCTGTTTGGTTGTAACACATATATTCGGTTTTGTTTGCATTGACATGTAGGCCAATGCCAGCTGCAGCTCGTTCCAGACTATGTAGTAGTGTCTCTGCTTGATTAGGCGTATTCGCTAGTAACGCCAAGTCATCAGCGTAGTCGGCGTCCGTGATTGTTTTTGCGGGGTACCTTTTGCTTCTTCTCTTAGTCAGCTCAAAGCCATTTTCTCTGATTTTGTCTATCGAAGTCCTAAGCACATAGTCTAGACAGATGATAAAGAGGTACGGGGCTAGTGTGTCTCCTTGTAGTACTCCTGCAACAATGTCGAAGTATTCCGTGTCTCCATCTGGTGAACGTACTTTTACTTTGGTGTTTCTGTAGAGAATCATTATCGCTGCTACGGTTTCTTTTGGTAGGCCGTAAGCTAGTAGGATTTGCTCCATCTTCCCTCTGTGTATGGAATCGGAGGCCTTGGTAAAGTCGACAAATAGTAATGTCGCCTGTAAGTTTTTTGCCCGAACGCCTTCCAGGATTCTACGGATGGTCAGTATTTGTGAGGTTGTGGATCTGTTTCTCCGGAAGCCATTTTGGTTTTTCCTAAGGATGTTTTCCATTTTGGGTTCTATGCGGTTTCATAGTAGGGCATTGTAGATTTTGGCTGCTATGGATGTAAGTGTTATCCCTCGGTAGTTCTTGGCTAGTCCGAGGTCGCCTTTTTTAGGGAATGGAAGGATGCATCCCTTTGTCCATCGTTCTATCCTATTTTGACTATAGACTGCGTTGCATTGCCGGAGCAGTATATCGTCGAATTGTCTCGTCTTCCACACTTCTGGGGGGATCTCGTCTAGCCCCGCCGCTTTCCTATTTTTAATTCTTCTGAGAACCGTGTCGAGTTCTTCTTTGGTGAAAGGACCTAGTTTTACGTCTAATTGCTTACTAATAATTCTGGTGATCGGTTCATCCGTTATTTCCGGTGGGTTTCCTAGTAGATTTTTGAAATGCTGTTCCCACAGTTTTATTCTTTCTTGTTGGCTTGCAGCTTTCAATTTTGCTTTGGCTGTGCTCTTCCTTCCACTTACTTCGTTTATTGTTTGCCAGGCTATCCTGGATTGCCTATCTTCCACCGAGTCTCTAATCTTATCTATCTGATTTTGTACGTATTCTGCCTGTTCTTTTAGGTATATTCCTGTTAATTGATGTTGCGCCTTTTCTAGTTCTCGTGCATTTGTATTTGTTGGGTTCTGTTGATAGTTTTTGGAGGCAGTCTTCACAAGTGCACGTTTTTCTCTAGCTGCTGGCGTTTCCCAAGGGACTCTATATTTAGTTCTAGGTTTTGTTGGAATACATTTTTCTGCCGCCTCCAGGTGTGCTTCTACAAAATTTTCATAATCGTCATTTGGGGTGCCTATTTCTACCTTCTCTTGTAGTGCTTCGAATCTGTTTCTTAATTCTAATGCATATTTATCTCTAATATCTCTGTTGTTGAGTAGGGCCCAGTCATAGTGCTTGGTCGTCGCTTTACGTGTGGCGTTTTTTCTTAGGCTTAGTCGTACTTTGGCCGTAACTATTCGATGATCGGAGGACACACCCTCGAAGGAGGAGTATGCCTCGCAATTCATCGCACTATTCTTCCATTTCCTGTTTATAAGGACGTAGTCTATCTGTGCTTTACTCTTATTCGCGTATGTGTAGGTCCATAATTTCCCCTCCCTTTTTTGAAAGTTTGTATTGAGGCAGGTTAATCTATTTTCTATCATGAAATCTATTAAATGCTGTCCATTCCTGTTAGACGCGTAGTGTAGGCTGTATTTGTTGTGTCTGTTTTTCCCGATTTGTGCATTCATATCTCCGCCAATGACTAGCAGGTTGTGTTTCGGAATGCTACGTACTAGGGAGGATAGAAAAAAAAAAATATTTCAATACTCATGCATATTTACTCTCTGTAATCTATTTCAAACATCAAAGAAAATGTAGAGTGATATATTTTTGATATATGTGCAATACAATTGGCATCACAGTAGAATGTTCATCAATTGCCCAGGAGACCGGGGTTCAATCCTGGGTCGAGTCATACCAAAAACTCAAAAAAAGTACTTGATGTCTCTTTGCTTAAAATTCAGTATCATAAGGTACAGACCAAGAATAAAGTGGTGCAATCCAGGGAAAGGAATAGCGCCCTCTCCTACACCTCGGTGTCATACCTATAGAAAAGGGAGTGTTTGGGTTGCCACCGACTACAATGCAAATGCTAAACTAGTATAGATATAAAAAGAAATTGGTTTAGTTTCAATAAGTTACCACTGTATACCAAATTTCTTTCAGGTTTTTAAATTTCAGTTACAGGTATTGGTACACTGACATTCTTTATCATGGAAATTTTGTATAAAGAAAACACTTTATTCCATTTAAATTTTTACTCGAGGAATTACCCTGATGGAGAGACTAACATCACATACAACAGTATAGTAAGAAATGCAGACTATATTTTTTACTTCTGCTCCAAAATTTAAATATGTGAAATAGAACAAAACCTTGAATATGAAAATTATCTAAGCTTAGCTAGGACTTAACTGACAAATAAAAAAAAAAACAGAACAAAAAACAACCATGCCTGATTTCATGGGTGATGGTGGTGGTGATAAAGGGAGTCGGGTAGAAGGGAAGGGTAAAATTAGACCAAAGCTAAAGTAGTTTGATTCCACAAATTCCCAAATGTTCCCATTTAACACCATTATCTTAAAATCAGTTATAGTGATCTGCTTGATTCTCAGGAGACAGTTAAGAGTCTTTTGAGAACTGGTAAGATATATCAGAATATCAGATAAAAACAGATTGTTCTTTTTGGTTTAAAAAAAAAGAAGAAAAAAAGAGCAATGGCCATACAATCTAAGTCTCCATAGGACAAGTGAAACAACCCCCATCCAAAGAAAAATAAAAAAAAAAAAAATGACTTAATTTTTTTAGAAATTATATTCTGGGTGCTTATTTTCAACTGAATTCTTCAACCCTTCAGATAAATATTAAAAAAGTTTGGAGTAAACAGATACCAATATTCTTGCATTCTTATATTCGTTTCTTTTTAAAAAATTAGATCATGACATGATGGTGACTGAGTGAAAAAGCACAAAGAAAACTCACCCAGTCAAGCCAGCTGGGTCTATAGAATACACTGACTGTATTGCTGCAGAAGAGTAAGACTCCACCCTTCTAAACAATCTGATGGTGAGGCTCCAGTAATGCTGGAGCTTTGAAGAATTCAGAGTATCCCTTCATTGCCACAGGTCCACTCTGGCCTGGAGGGGTAGCACCTGATAGGGTCCTATCTATAGGTCAAATAGAACTGTTTGACAAGCAAATTACTTATACTAAATTGAATTATTTGAAATAGAACTGTTTGATCATTGAACTGTGTGTTAACAAATGACTGCTGTTTAACTGAGTTTTTACTGATAAATGGTTCCAAGTATTGCCATGTAACTTTGTTGACATATGCTAAATTAGATTGTAAGAAATAGAACTGTTTGATCATTTAACTGTGTGTTTCTACAAAATGTGTTTACAAATCATATATTTATTATATATGTAAAAAGAAGATTTGACATTAAATAACCAATAATGGTTGATAAGACATAAAGCCAAACCAAACCAAATCATTTGTATATACATTCAAATGTGAACCAATGAAAGACTGATATCATTGCTGTTACATAACAATACTTGAAACAATGTAACTTTACAAAGGGCTCATTTAAAAATGTTACAATGAAATGTGTTTACAGATCATCTATATTTAATATATATGTATAAAGATGATTTGGCATTAAATAACCTATAATGGTTGATATGCCATAAAACCCAACCAAACCAAATCATATTTATTTGATATATATGTATAAAGAGGATTTGGCATTAAATAACCTACATTGGTTGCTATAACATAAAACCAAACCAAACTAAACCAAGTCATATATATTTAATATATATGTATAAACATGATTTAGCGTCAAATAACCTACAAGGGTTGATATGCCATAAAACCAATACAAGCTAAGAAAGCTTCAGAGAAAAAGTATGTAGAAGTCCTCGACATGCAATCTCTTGAGGCAAGCTCGTTGAACATTACCAATTTTTACTTGCAATTCTTAAGTCTTTTGAGGGGAAGCCCCATTGTACAGTAGGTAACATGCTAGATTTCAAAATTGTAGTGAGTTCAAACACCAATCAGACTATTAGGTTCACTTTCAGACTAATACCCTCATATCCCCCCACCTGCTATGGGTTAAATAGAACCACAATTCTACTGCGAAGGCTTTGGCATTAAAAACCCACAAAGTTTGAAATTAAACAAAGAAACCAAACCAAACCTTTCCTAATATAAACTTTGTTCTAGAACAGGGCTTCTCAATTTTTTTACAATTTAATTTCCATTCACCCACAACTTGCAAATAAATTTAGTATTTTGTAGAGGAGTCCCCTTGTAATAGTGGTTAACGTAATAAGCAAATTTAAATTCAGTTGTTATATTACATTCACTTAATACCCTTGGGCATAGCCCACTGATAAATATGGCCCCATATGTCACATTTACAGGTTGATTTCTAACAGGCTGATTTCTTTTATTGTCAATTTATGTATATTTTATCTGAAAAATATCAAAATTGTGCAAAAAGGCATAAATATTTTTTTCAGAAAATTGATAATAAAATAATAAAATATTTTAGGCAAACAAACAAATATTAATAAAAAAAATATGCAGTAATACAAAAACATAAGTAAAAGGAACTTAACATTTTTTCTTTAAAATGGACTTTTTTTTTATCTTTGCC
Source organism: Sepioteuthis lessoniana (assembly GCA_963585895.1). NCBI lineage: Eukaryota > Metazoa > Mollusca > Cephalopoda > Myopsida > Loliginidae > Sepioteuthis > Sepioteuthis lessoniana. The sequence goes on along the minus strand of OY757940.1, from coordinate 13,130,458 downwards.
TTTTTTTTAAAACATTCCACCGTATTCTTTTGAACTTCATCTGATGAAATTGTTTGTTTATTGTTGTAAGATATATTTACAACAATTTAAGTCCTTTTTCAATGTGTTTTTCACATGTAAAACTATATTTTGGAGAATATATTCCCAAAACTTGTTCTGCAGACACTCTTGTTATCGATTCATGATTTTTTACTATAAATTGATCTGCATATTCAAGTATAGCAAAACAAGCACAGACAAACTCCGCCATTTGTCTAGATAGAACAGTAAGACCTCCTTGAGAAAGTAAGTTAAAGTATTCCTTATCTGTAGCCTTATCACTATCATTGCCTACCATGATCAGAGAACACATTTCACATTGAAAATGTTTAATTTATTTGTGATATATCCAGAAATTGTATATGATACTTCTTTGCTGTCTGGTGACAAGAAGAGCTTATTTATTTCTGATTCATGCTGGGCCAAAATGTTAAGTATTTTGTCATTCTTTTGAACTGACTTGAGGTTTTCCTCCCAAAAGTTGATGTTTTGTTTTTAAAGAGACCGACAGGTCAATATTTTCTCAGTACTCAATACTTCTCAAAGACTCACCAAAAATCTACCACCACTCATCTGTTGATATTGGGAAAATCTATTTTCAAGAGGGTCACTTTGAAACCTACGGGTGAAAATAAACTCATACCCTTCATCGAAAAGTTCTTGCATAAGAATAGCCAGTCCTCTCAAAGTTATAATAAAAGCTTTGGAAGTTTGCTTTGTCAGACAAAAATGTGAAATTTGTGCCCAAGACTCAATCCAATCAGATAATCTTTTGTAGAAATCAATTTTTCCATCTTTTAAAATGACTGCATTGTTCAAAAAATTAGGTGTGAGCTTTTTTCTTGAATTTGCTTTTGTTCACTAGCATGATATCAATCTAAGGAAGTTTGACATGTCAGCTCGATCAGGAAAATAGCTCTCACAAGCTGCAATAGTTGTCTCATGAAAAATGGCAACAGCTAAATTAACATTTTGTTTATTGTCATTAGGATGAAATGCTTCGAATGTTAGCTTTGGAGCCTTGCGTAATTTAGCATTTAGAGCATTATCTTTGTTATATACTTTGTGTAAGTCAGACCAAGCTATATATCCCTCCTTAGAGGAAACAGAAATATTTGAGATCTCAAATTTAAAAGCAGGAAATACAAATTTCTTTTTGTTCAGTAAACTATTACGAATTAATTTTTAATAAATGAACAGAATAAAAAAAAACAAAAATATTTTATGGGGAGGATTAGAAAGAGTTATATAATACATTTTGTCAAAGGCATTCACATTGGCTGAATGGTTGTCTCCAACAACAGCCCGAATAAAAAATCCAGAATTTATCAGTTGAAAAATACATTTTAGGATTTCCTGAGAAAGCCACTCACCATTCACTGTTACTTCAGGACAGGCTTTAACAACTGACGGTGCTGAGTTGTTTTAGACCAGTAATTATGAATACCGTTATTCCTTTATAAAGCTCATCATTTTCATTTACACCAATATACTCCCACCATAAAATTGTGTTCCTTTTTGAAGGTACATTTCATCAACTAATAAAACAGTCCTGAGAAAGATGACCTTTTTCCAAAAGTGATTTTACTGCTGTAATTGATCCTATACCATCATTTTGGATTTTTTCTAATAAAGGAAAAGATGGTAATGGAAATTTCTCTAGAAGTAATTTATACGCTTGCCTTGATGTATAGCACAGTAGTAAGGCATAACATATTAGGTCTGCAGAAAATGGAGGACAGCCTTTTGGTTTATAATGTTGTCTTTTTTGTAACTCATTTAAAATCAAGTATGGGTCTTCTTCCACTACGTTTTTGATGTAGGTTGGAAAATTTTCTAACATGCTAAATTTTGTAAGTTTAGCATTATTTCCATGTATAAAGCATTGTGGTAATGGTATAGAGTTTCCATTACATTGGAGATGGACATGAAGGTTTCGGTCAATACGAATACATTCTTTTATAGATGGAAAATGTGTTTCAATGTCAAAGACCATTCTATAAATTAGAATATAATCTTCATGATTTTAAATTCAAAACCAAAGGGACAACATTTCGCAGTCAATTGGGTAAAATCTGTTATAGTATCAGTTGAAAAAAAATCTTGTAATTCATCTTTTTCAATCCATAATTGCTTTGGTGGTTTTCTAAAATCTGTTTGAGTCGGCAAAAGAGATGGTTTTATTATTTTTCCTGAATGTATTGTTGGTATTGGTTGTAAATTCCAATTTAATTTGTTTCTCTTACTTTTCAAAATATATTTATCCTCAGGATATTTGATGCAAACAACAGAATTTTTCGTAGGAAACCAATTATTTTGATTAAAAAATTTTATCCATTTTTCGATAAGATCGGATTTTCCAAGAGGAAAAGAAAATGTGGAGACATTTTCACTGTTAGTATCATATCCACTAGAACAGCCAAATGTCACAAATTTGTTAACCATTTTTTGTTAAACAAAAATATCCCCAAAATACTTTAAAATTCAATATCTAAATGTAATTAATGCGTTAGCAAAAATATGTAATATGGAGTTTCAAAATCAAAACATCGCTTACGCAATTGAAAATCATTCAAGCAAGATCACTCTTGATTGCTAATTATTTATTGTATTAATCTTTAAAACAAAAGAGTAAACATGTATTTTAGTGTTGAAAACATGTTTAGAAATTAAAATAGGTTCTGATAAATTCTCTTGAAATTTATAAATTATTTATTTACGTTCAAAAAAAGATGATTCTTAAAGTTACACCCCATTTAAAATTTTTAATGACTTAAGCGGTCAAACTGTTAATTATTTTTAGATTCAAATTGGCCTTTAATGTGACATACAGGGCCATATTTATCGGTGAGCCATGGCTTGGGTAAGGCATGAATCTTCTTATTTCCCCCAGCTACTTTCTACAAGAATGGATTTGGCATTAGATAACTCAAAAAGGTTGATATGCCATTAAAAAAAAGTAAGCTAAACTTAAATTTTTTTTTCATTTCATGTAGTGAGATTTAAAAAAAGCACAAATATCCTCCCTTTCATAGTGAGAATATCAGAAGCACAAATATCCTCCAATTCATTGTGAGAATATCAGAAGCACAAATATCCTCCCATTCATTGTGAGAATATCGGAAGCACAAATATCCTCCTTTCATAGTGAGAATATCAGAAGCACAAATATCCTCCCTTTCATAGTGAGAATATCAGAAGCACAAATATCCTCCAATTCATTGTGAGAATATCAGAAGCACAAATATCCTCCAATTCATTGTGAGAATATCAGAAGCACAAATATCCTCCAATTCATTGTGAGAATATCAGAAGCACAAATATCCTCCCATTCATTGTGAGAATATCAGAAGCACAAATATCCTAACATTCATAGTGAGAATATCAGAAGCACAAATATCCTCCCTTTCATAGTGAGAATATCAGAAGCACAAATATCCTCCCTTTCATAGTGAGAATATCAGAAGCACAAATATCCTAACATTCATAGTGAGAATATCAGAAGCACAAATATCCTCCCTTTCATAGTGAGAATATCAGAAGCACAAATATCCTCCCTTTCATAGTGAGAATATCAGAAGCACAAATATCCTCTCTTTCATAGTGAGAATATCAGAAGCACAAATATCCTCCCTTTCATAGTGAGAATATCAGAAGCACAAATATCCTCCCTTTCATAGTGAGAATATCAGAAGCACAAATATCCTCCAATTCATTGTGAGAATATCAGAAGCACAAATATCCTCCCATTCATTGTGAGAATATCAGAAGCACAAATATCCTCCCTTTCATAGTGAGAATATCAGAAGCACAAATATCCTCCAATTCATTGTGAGAATATCAGAAGCACAAATATCCTGCAATTCATTGTGAGAATATCAGAAGCACAAATATCCTCCCTTTCATAGTGAGAATATCAGAAGCACAAATATCCTCCCTTTCATAGTGAGAATATCAGAAGCACAAATATCCTCCAATTCATTGTGAGAATATCAGAAGCACAAATATCCTCCCTTTCATAGTGAGAATATCAGAAGCACAAATATCCTCCCATTCATTGTGAGAATATCAGAAGCACAAATATCCTCCCATTCATAGTGAGAATATCAGAAGTACAAATATCCTCCCATTCATAGTGAGTATATCAGTAGTACAAATATCCTCCCATTCATTGTGAGAATATCAGAAGCACAAATATCCTCCCTTTCATAGTGAGAATATCAGAAGCACAAATATCCTCCCATTCATTGTGAGAATATCAGAAGCACAAATATCCTCCCTTTCATAGTGAGAATATCAGAAGCACAAATATCCTCCAATTCATTGTGAGAATATCAGAAGCACAAATATCCTCCCATTCATTGTGAGATTATCAGAAGCACAAATATCCTCCAATTCATTGTGAGAATATCAGAAGCACAAATATCCTCCCATTCATTGTGAGAATATCAGAAGCACAAATATCCTCCCTTTCATAGTGACAATATCAGAAGCACAAATATCCTCCAATTCATTGTGAGAATATCAGAAGCACAAATATCCTCCCATTCATTGTGAGAATATCGGAAGCACAAATATCCTCCCTTTCATAGTGAGAATATCAGAAGCACAAATATCCTCCCTTTCATAGTGAGAATATCAGAAGCACAAATATCCTCCAATTCATTGTGAGAATATCAGAAGCACAAATATCCTCCAATTCATTGTGAGAATATCAGAAGCACAAATATCCTCCAATTCATTGTGAGAATATCAGAAGCACAAATATCCTCCCATTCATTGTGAGAATATCAGAAGCACAAATATCCTAACATTCATAGTGAGAATATCAGAAGCACAAATATCCTCCCTTTCATAGTGAGAATATCAGAAGCACAAATATCCTCCCTTTCATAGTGAGAATATCAGAAGCACAAATATCCTAACATTCATCGTGAGAATATCAGAAGCACAAATATCCTCCCTTTCATAGTGAGAATATCAGAAGCACAAATATCCTCCCTTTCATAGTGAGAATATCAGAAGCACAAATATCCTCTCTTTCATAGTGAGAATATCAGAAGCACAAATATCCTCCAATTCATTGTGAGAATATCAGAAGCACAAATATCCTCCCTTTCATAGTGAGAATATCAGAAGCACAAATATCCTCCCTTTCATAGTGAGAATATCAGAAGCACAAATATCCTCCCTTTCATTGTGAGAATATCAGAAGCACAAATATCCTCCAATTCATTGTGAGAATATCAGAAGCACAAATATCCTCCAATTCATTGTGAGAATATCAGAAGCACAAATATCCTCCCTTTCATAGTGAGAATATCAGAAGCACAAATATCCTCCCTTTCATAGTGAGAATATCAGAAGCACAAATATCCTCCCTTTCATAGTGAGAATATCAGAAGCACAAATATCCTCCCTTTCATAGTGAGAATATCAGAAGCACAAATATCCTCCAATTCATTGTGAGAATATCAGAAGCACAAATATCCTCCCTTTCATAGTGAGAATATCAGAAGCACAAATATCCTCCCTTTCATAGTGAGAATATCAGAAGCACAAATATCCTCCAATTCATTGTGAGAATATCAGAAGCACAAATATCCTCCCTTTCATAGTGAGAATATCAGAAGCACAAATATCCTCCCATTCATTGTGAGAATATCAGAAGCACAAATATCCTCCCATTCATTGTGAGAATATCAGAAGCACAAATATCCTCCCATTCATTGTGAGAATATCAGAAGCACAAATATCCTCCAATTCATTGTGAGAATATCAGAAGCACAAATATCCTCGCTTTCATAGTGAGAATATCAGAAGCACAAATATCCTCCCATTCATTGTGAGAATATCAGAAGCACAAATATCCTCCAATTCATTGTGAGAATATCAGAAGCACAAATATCCTCCCTTTCATAGTGAGAATATCAGAAGCACAAATATCCTCCCTTTCATAGTGAGAATATGAGAAGCACAAATATCCTCCCATTCATTGTGAGAATATCAGAAGCACAAATATCCTCCAATTCATTGTGAGAATATCAGAAGCACAAATATCCTCCCTTTCATAGTGAGAATATCAGAAGCACAAATATCCTCCCATTCATAGTGAGAATATCAGAAGCACAAATATCCTCCAATTCATTGTGAGAATATCAGAAGCACAAATATCCTCCAATTCATTGTGAGAATATCAGAAGCACAAATATCCTCCCATTCATTGTGAGAATATCAGAAGCACAAATAGCCTCCAATTCATTGTGAGAATATCAGAAGCACAAATATCCTCCCTTTCATAGTGAGAATATCAGAAGCACAAATATCCTCCCTTTCATAGTGAGAATATCAGAAGCACAAATAGCCTCCAATTCATTGTGAGAATATCAGAAGCACAAATATCCTCCCATTCATTGTGAGAATATCAGAAGCACAAATATCCTCCCTTTCATAGTGAGAATATCAGAAGCACAAATATCCTCGCATTCATAGTGAGAATATCAGAAGCACAAATATCCTCCCATTCATAGTGAGAATATCAGAAGCACAAATATCCTCCCTTTCATAGTGAGAATATCAGAAGCACAAATATCCTCCAATTCATTGTGAGAATATCAGAAGCACAAATATCCTCCCTTTCATAGTGAGAATATCAGAAGCACAAATAGCCTCCAATTCATTGTGAGAATATCAGAAGCACAAATATCCTCCCTTTCATAGTGAGAATATCAGAAGCACAAATATCCTCCCATTCATAGTGAGAATATCAGAAGCACAAATAGCCTCCAATTCATTGTGAGAATATCAGAAGCACAAATATCCTCCCTTTCATAGTGAGAATATCAGAAGCACAAATATCCTCCAATTCATTGTGAGAATATCAGAAGCACAAATATCCTCCCATTCATTGTGAGAATATCAGAAGCACAAATATCCTCCAATTCATTGTGAGAATATCAGAAGCACAAATATCCTCCCATTCATTGTGAGAATATCAGAAGCACAAATATCCTCCCTTTCATAGTGAGAATATCAGAAGCACAAATATCCTCCAATTCATTGTGAGAATATCAGAAGCACAAATATCCTCCCATTCATTGTGAGAATATCGGAAGCACAAATATCCTCCCTTTCATAGTGAGAATATCAGAAGCACAAATATCCTCCCTTTCATAGTGAGAATATCAGAAGCACAAATATCCTCCAATTCATTGTGAGAATATCAGAAGCACAAATATCCTCCAATTCATTGTGAGAATATCAGAAGCACAAATATCCTCCAATTCATTGTGAGAATATCAGAAGCACAAATATCCTCCCATTCATTGTGAGAATATCAGAAGCACAAATATCCTAACATTCATAGTGAGAATATCAGAAGCACAAATATCCTCCCTTTCATAGTGAGAATATCAGAAGCACAAATATCCTCCAATTCATTGTGAGAATATCAGAAGCACAAATATCCTCCCTTTCATAGTGAGAATATCAGAAGCACAAATATCCTCCCTTTCATAGTGAGAATATCAGAAGCACAAATATCCTCCCTTTCATAGTGAGAATATCAGAAGCACAAATATCCTCCCTTTCATAGTGAGAATATCAGAAGCACAAATATCCTCCAATTCATTGTGAGAATATCAGAAGCACAAATATCCTCCCTTTCATAGTGAGAATATCAGAAGCACAAATATCCTCCCTTTCATAGTGAGAATATCAGAAGCACAAATATCCTCCAATTCATTGTGAGAATATCAGAAGCACAAATATCCTCCCTTTCATAGTGAGAATATCAGAAGCACAAATATCCTCCCATTCATTGTGAGAATATCAGAAGCACAAATATCCTCCCATTCATAGTGAGAATATCAGAAGTACAAATATCCTCCCATTCATAGTGAGTATATCAGTAGTACAAATATCCTCCCATTCATTGTGAGAATATCAGAAGCACAAATATCCTCCCTTTCATAGTGAGAATATCAGAAGCACAAATATCCTCCCATTCATTGTGAGAATATCAGAAGCACAAATATCCTCCCTTTCATAGTGAGAATATCAGAAGCACAAATATCCTCCAATTCATTGTGAGAATATCAGAAGCACAAATATCCTCCCTTTCATAGTGAGAATATCAGAAGCACAAATAGCCTCCAATTCATTGTGAGAATATCAGAAGCACAAATATCCTCCCTTTCATAGTGAGAATATCAGAAGCACAAATATCCTCCCATTCATAGTGAGAATATCAGAAGCACAAATAGCCTCCAATTCATTGTGAGAATATCAGAAGCACAAATATCCTCCCTTTCATAGTGAGAATATCAGAAGCACAAATATCCTCCAATTCATTGTGAGAATATCAGAAGCACAAATATCCTCCCATTCATTGTGAGAATATCAGAAGCACAAATATCCTCCAATTCATTGTGAGAATATCAGAAGCACAAATATCCTCCCATTCATTGTGAGAATATCAGAAGCACAAATATCCTCCCTTTCATAGTGAGAATATCAGAAGCACAAATATCCTCCAATTCATTGTGAGAATATCAGAAGCACAAATATCCTCCCATTCATTGTGAGAATATCGGAAGCACAAATATCCTCCCTTTCATAGTGAGAATATCAGAAGCACAAATATCCTCCCTTTCATAGTGAGAATATCAGAAGCACAAATATCCTCCCTTTCATAGTGAGAATATCAGAAGCACAAATATCCTCCAATTCATTGTGAGAATATCAGAAGCACAAATATCCTCCCTTTCATAGTGAGAATATCAGAAGCACAAATATCCTCCCTTTCATAGTGAGAATATCAGAAGCACAAATATCCTCCAATTCATTGTGAGAATATCAGAAGCACAAATATCCTCCCTTTCATAGTGAGAATATCAGAAGCACAAATATCCTCCCATTCATTGTGAGAATATCAGAAGCACAAATATCCTCCCATTCATAGTGAGAATATCAGAAGTACAAATATCCTCCCATTCATAGTGAGTATATCAGTAGTACAAACATCCTCCCATTCATTGTGAGAATATCAGAAGCACAAATATCCTCCCTTTCATAGTGAGAATATCAGAAGCACAAATATCCTCCCATTCATTGTGAGAATATCAGAAGCACAAATATCCTCCCTTTCATAGTGAGAATATCAGAAGCACAAATATCCTCCAATTCATTGTGAGAATATCAGAAGCACAAATATCCTCCCATTCATTGTGAGAATATCAGAAGCACAAATATCCTCCAATTCATTGTGAGAATATCAGAAGCACAAATATCCTCCCATTCATTGTGAGAATATCAGAAGCACAAATATCCTCCCATTCATTGTGAGAATATCAGAAGCACAAATATCCTCCCATTCATTGTGAGAATATCAGAAGCACAAATATCCTCCAATTCATTGTGAGAATATCAGAAGCACAAATATCCTCGCTTTCATAGTGAGAATATCAGAAGCACAAATATCCTCCCATTCATTGTGAGAATATCAGAAGCACAAATATCCTCCAATTCATTGTGAGAATATCAGAAGCACAAATATCCTCCCTTTCATAGTGAGAATATCAGAAGCACAAATATCCTCCCTTTCATAGTGAGAATATGAGAAGCACAAATATCCTCCCATTCATTGTGAGAATATCAGAAGCACAAATATCCTCCAATTCATTGTGAGAATATCAGAAGCACAAATATCCTCCCATTCATAGTGAGAATATCAGAAGCACAAATATCCTCCAATTCATTGTGAGAATATCAGAAGCACAAATATCCTCCAATTCATTGTGAGAATATCAGAAGCACAAATATCCTCCCATTCATTGTGAGAATATCAGAAGCACAAATAGCCTCCAATTCATTGTGAGAATATCAGAAGCACAAATATCCTCCCTTTCATAGTGAGAATATCAGAAGCACAAATATCCTCCCTTTCATAGTGAGAATATCAGAAGCACAAATATCCTCCAATTCATTGTGAGAATATCAGAAGCACAAATATCCTCCCATTCATTGTGAGAATATCAGAAGCACAAATATCCTCCCTTTCATAGTGAGAATATCAGAAGCACAAATATCCTCGCATTCATAGTGAGAATATCAGAAGCACAAATATCCTCCCATTCATAGTGAGAATATCAGAAGCACAAATATCCTCCCTTTCATAGTGAGAATATCAGAAGCACAAATATCCTCCAATTCATTGTGAGAATATCAGAAGCACAAATATCCTCCCTTTCATAGTGAGAATATCAGAAGCACAAATAGCCTCCAATTCATTGTGAGAATATCAGAAGCACAAATATCCTCCCTTTCATAGTGAGAATATCAGAAGCACAAATATCCTCCCATTCATAGTGAGAATATCAGAAGCACAAACAGCCTCCAATTCATTGTGAGAATATCAGAAGCACAAATATCCTCCCTTTCATAGTGAGAATATCAGAAGCACAAATATCCTCCAATTCATTGTGAGAATATCAGAAGCACAAATATCCTCCCTTTCATAGTGAGAATATCTGAAGCACAAATATCCTCCAATTCATTGTGAGAATATCAGAAGCACAAATATCCTCCCTTTCATAGTGAGAATATCAGAAGCACAAATAGCCTCCAATTCATTGTGAGAATATCAGAAGCACAAATATCCTCCCATTCATTGTGAGAATATCAGAAGCACAAATATCCTCCCTTTCATAGTGAGAATATCAGAAGCACAAATATCCTCCCTTTCATAGTGAGAATATCAGAAGCACAAATATCCTCCCTTTCATAGTGAGAATATCAGAAGCACAAATATCCTCCCTTTCATAGTGAGAATATCAGAAGCACAAATATCCTCCCTTTCATAGTGAGAATATCAGAAGCACAAATAGCCTCCAATTCATTGTGAGAATATCAGAAGCACAAATATCCTCCCATTCATTGTGAGAATATCAGAAGCACAAATATCCTCCCTTTCATAGTGAGAATATCAGAAGCACAAATATCCTCCCTTTCATAGTAAGAATATCAGAAGCACAAATATCCTCCCTTTCATAGTGAGAATATCAGAAGCACAAATATCCTCCAATTCATTGTGAGAATATCAGAAGCACAAATATCCTCCCTTTCATAGTGAGAATATCAGAAGCACAAATAGCCTCCAATTCATTGTGAGAATATCAGAAGCACAAATATCCTCCCATTCATTGTGAGAATATCAGAAGCACAAATATCCTCGCATTCATAGTGAGAATATCAGAAGCACAAATATCCTCCCTTTCATAGTGAGAATATCAGAAGCACAAATATCCTCCCTTTCATAGTGAGAATATCAGAAGCACAAATAGCCTCCAATTCATTGTGAGAATATCAGAAGCACAAATATCCTCCCATTCATTGTGAGAATATCAGAAGCACAAATATCCTCCCTTTCATAGTGAGAATATCAGAAGCACAAATATCCTCCCTTTCATAGTGAGAATATCAGAAGCACAAATATCCTCCCTTTCATAGTGAGAATATCTGAAGCACAAATATCCTCCAATTCATTGTGAGAATATCAGAAGCACAAATATCCTCCCTTTCATAGTGAGAATATCAGAAGCACAAATAGCCTCCAATTCATTGTGAGAATATCAGAAGCACAAATATCCTCCCATTCATTGTGAGAATATCAGAAGCACAAATATCCTCCCTTTCATAGTGAGAATATCAGAAGCACAAATATCCTCGCATTCATAGTGAGAATATCAGAAGCACAAATATCCTCCCATTCATAGTGAGAATATCAGAAGCACAAATATCCTCCCTTTCATAGTGAGAATATCAGAAGCACAAATATCCTCCAATTCATTGTGAGAATATCAGAAGCACAAATATCCTCCCTTTCATAGTGAGAATATCTGAAGCACAAATATCCTCCAATTCATTGTGAGAATATCAGAAGCACAAATATCCTCCCTTTCATAGTGAGAATATCAGAAGCACAAATATCCTCCCTTTCATAGTGAGAATATCAGAAGCACAAATAGCCTCCAATTCATTGTGAGAATATCAGAAGCACAAATATCCTCCCATTCATTGTGAGAATATCAGAAGCACAAATATCCTCCCTTTCATAGTGAGAATATCAGAAGCACAAATATCCTCCCTTTCATAGTGAGAATATCAGAAGCACAAATATCCTCCCTTTCATAGTGAGAATATCAGAAGCACAAATATCCTCCAATTCATTTTGAGAATATCAGAAGCACAAATATCCTCCCTTTCATAGTGAGAATATCAGAAGCACAAATATCCTCCAATTCATTGTGAGAATATCAGAAGCACAAATATCCTCCCATTCATTGTGAGAATATCAGAAGTACAAATATCCTCCAATTCATTGTGAGAATATCAGAAGCACAAATATCCTCCCTTTCATAGTGAGAATATCAGAAGCACAAATATCATCCCTTTCATAGTGAGAATATCAGAAGCACAAATATCCTCCCTTTCATAGTGAGAATATCAGAAGTACAAATATCCTCCCATTCACTGTGAGAATATCAGAAGCACAAATATCCTCCCTTTCATAGTTAGAATATCGGAAGCACAAATATCCTCCAATTCATTGTGAGAATATCAGAAGCACAAATATCCTCCCATTCATTGTGAGAATATCAGAAGTACAAATATCCTCCCATTCACTGTGAGAATATCAGAAGCACAAATATCCTCCCTTTCATTGTGAGAATATCAGAAGCACAAATATCCTCCAATTCATTGTGAGAATATCAGAAGCACAAATATCCTCCCATTCATAGTGAGAATATCAGAAGCACAAATATCCTCCCTTTCATAGTGAGAATATCAGAAGCGCAAATAGCCTTCAATTCATTGTGAGAATATCAGAAGCACAAATATCCTCCCATTCATAGTGAGAATATCAAAAGTACAAATATCCTCCCATTCACTGTGAGAATATCAGAAGCACAAATATCCTCCCTTTCATAGTGAGAATATCAGAAGCACAAATATCCTCCCATTCATTGTGAGAATATCAGAAGCACAAATATTCTCCCATTCATTGTGAGAATATCAGAAGCACAAATATCCTCCCATTCATAGTGAGAATATCAGAAGCACAAATATCCTCCCATTCATAGTGAGAATATCAGAAGCACAAATATCCTCCCATTCATAGTGAGAATATCAGAAGCACAAATATCCTCCCATTCATAGTGAGAATATCAGAAGCACAAATATCCTCCCGTTCATTGTGAGAATATCAGAAGCACAAATATCCTCCCATTCATTGTGAGAATATCAGAAGCACAAATATCCTCCCATTCATAGTAAGAATATCAGAAGCACAAATATCCTCCCATTCATAGTGAGAATATCAGAAGCACAAATATCCTCCCATTCATAGTGAGAATATCAGAAGCACAAATATCCTCCCATTCATAGTGAGAATATCAGAAGTACAAATATCCTCCCATTCACTGTGAGAATATCAGAAGCACAAATATCCTCCCTCTCATAGTGAGAATATCAGAAGCACAAATAGCCTCCAATTCATTGTGAGAATATCAGAAGCACAAATATCCTCCCATTCATAGTGAGAATATCAGAAGCACAAATATCCTCCCATTCATTGTGAGAATATCAGAAGCACAAATATTCTCCCATTCATAGTGAGAATATCAGAAGCACAAATATCCTCCCATTCATAGTGAGAATATCAGAAGCACAAATATCCTCCCATTCATAGTGAGAATATCAGAAGCACAAATATCCTCCCATTCATTGTGAGAATATCAGAAGTACAAATATCCTCCCATTCATAGTAAGAATATAAGAAGCATAAATATCCTCCAATTCATAGTGAGAATATCAGAAGCACAAATATTCTCCCATTCATAGTGAGAATATCAGAAGCACAAATATCCTCCCATTCATAGTGAGAATATCAGAAGCACAAATATCCTCCCATTCATAGTGAGAATATCAGAAGTACAAATATCCTCACATTCATAGTAAGAATATAAGAAGCACAAATATCCTCCAATTCATAGTGAAAATATCAGAAGTACAAATATCCTCCCATTCATTGTGAGAATATCAGAAGTATAAATATCCTCCCTTTCATAGTGAGAATATCAGAAGTACAAATATCCTCCCATTCATAGTGAGAATATCAGAAGCACAAATATCCTCCCATTCATAGTGAGAATATCAGAAGCACAAATATCCTCCCATTCATAGTGAGAATATCAGAAGTACAAATATCCTCCCATACATTGTGAGAATATCAGAAGTACAAATATCCTCCCTTTCATTGTGAGAATATCAGAAGCACAAATATCCTCCCATTCATAGTGAGAATATCAGAAGTACAAATATCCTCCCATTCATTGTGAGAATATCAGAAGCACAAATATCTTCCCATTCACTGTGAGAATATCAGAAGCACAAATATCCTCCCATTCATTGTGAGAATATCAGAAGCACAAATATCCTCCCATTCATTGTGAGAATATCAGAAGCACAAATATCCTCCCATTCATAGTGAGAATATCAGAAGCACAAATATCCTCCCATTCATTGTGAGAATATCAGAAGCACAAATATTCTCCCATTCATTGTGAGAATATCAGAAGCACAAATATCCTCCCATTCATAGTGAGAATATCAGAAGCACAAATATCCTCCCATTCATAGTGACAATATCAGAAGCACAAATATCCTCCCATTCATTGTGAGAATATCAGAAGCACAAATATCCTCCCATTCATTGTGAGAATATCAGAAGCACAAATATCCTCCCATTCATAGTGAGAATATCAGAAGCACAAATATTCTCCCATTCATAGTGAGAATATCAGAAGCACAAATATCTTCCCATTCATAGTGAGAATATCAGAAGCACAAATATCCTCCCATTCATAGTGAGAATATCAGAAGTACAAATATCGTCACATTCATAGTAAGAATATAAGAAGCACAAATATCCTCCAATTCATAGTGAGAATATCAGAAGTATAAATATCCTTCCAGTCATTGTGAGAATATCAGAAGTATAAATATCCCCCCTTTCATAGTGAGAATATCAGAAGTACAAATATCCTCCCTTTCATAGTGAGAATATCAGAAGCACAAATATCCTCCCATTCATAGTGAAAATATCAGAAGTACAAATATCCTCCCATTCATAGTGAGAATATCAGAAGCACAAATATCCTCCCATTCATATTGAGAATATCAGAAGCACAAATATCCTCCCATTCATAGTGAGAATATCAGAAGTACAAATATCCTCCCATACATTGTGAGAATATCAGAAGCACAAATATCCTCCCATTCATATTGAGAATATCAGAAGCACAAATATCCTCCCTTTCATTGTGAGAATATCAGAAGCACCAATATCCTCCCATTCATAGTGAGAATATCAGAAGTACAAATATCCTCCCATTCATTGTGAGAATATCAGAAGCACAAATATCTTCCCATTCACTGTGAGAATATCAGAAGCACAAATATCCTCCCAATCATTGTGTGAATATCAGAAGCACAAATATCCTCCCATTCATAGTGAGAATATCAGAAGCACAAATATCCTCCCATTCATAGTGAGAATATCAGAAGCACAAATATCCTCCCATTCATAGTGAGAATATCAGAAGCACAAATATCCTCCCATTCATAGTGAGAATATCAGAAGTACAAATATTCTCCCATACATTGTGAGAATATCAGAAGTACAAATATCCTCCCTTTCATTGTGAGAATATCAGAAGCACAAATATCCTCCCATTCATAGTGAGAATATCAGAAGGACAAATATCCTCCCATTCATAGTGAGAATATCAGAAGCACAAATATCCTCCCATTCATTGTGAGAATATCAGAAGCACAAATATCGTCCCTTTCATAGTTAGAATATCAGAAGCACAAATATCCTCCCTTTAATAGTGAGAATATCAGAAGCACAAATATCCACCCATTCGTAGTGAGAATATCAGAGGCACCAATATCCTCCCATTCATAGTGAGAATATCAGAAGCACAAATATCCTCCCATTCATAGTGAGAATATCAGAAGTACAAATATCCTCACATTCATAGTAAGAATATAAGAAGCACAAATATCCTCCAATTCATAGTGAGAATATCAGAAGTACAAATATCCTCCCATTCATTGTGAGAATATCAGAAGCACAAATATCCTTCCTTTCATTGTGAGAATATCAGAAGCACAAATATCCTCCCATTTCTAGTGAGAATATCAGAAGCACAAATATCCTCCCTTTCATAGTGAGAATATCTGATTATGTTTCTTGAAATAAATTTTGCTTAGTTCTTACTTTGTGTTAATAATTTTTCATAGAAGATAAAATAGCAATATTATTTGATCAAGCCAAAAATTTGATTTACAGAAAAGTTATACAAATCTGAAAATTTGATCATGCCCATATTGAAAAAAAAAAAGAAAATTGGTATAATGGATAGGGTGTTTGCCAATGGTCTGGAGACCTGGGTTCAATCCAAGATTGAGTCATACCAAAGACTCAAAAAATGATACTTGATACTTACTTGCTTAACACTCAGCATTATAAAGTACAGATCAAGGGTTTAGTAGAGCAATCCAGGGAATGGTGTAGCGCCACTCCTACATCTCAGTGTAATAACGACTGAAAAGGGAGCCTTTGGGTTGCTCTCAATTACAGTTGGTTAACTTATATATACTGTATTTTTGTAATTTTGGTCCGGTTCAGTTGGGTTTTATGGCATATCAAACATTGTAGGTTATTTAATGCTAAATCCTCTTTATACATATATATTAAATATATGATTAAGTTTGGTTAGGTTTTATGGCATATCGACCATTGTAGGTTATTTAATGCCAAATTCTCTTTATACATATATACTAAATATATGATTTGGTTTGGTTGGGTTTTATGGTATATCAAACATTGCAGGTTATTTAATGCCGAATTCTCTTTATACATATATACTAAATATATGATTTGGTTTGGTTGGGTTTTATGGTATATCAACCATTGTAGGTTATTTATATGATATTTTAAAATGAGCCCGAGCTCATTTTTTGCACACAGATGGTTTCAAGTATTTTTCATCTTACACTAATAATTCTACTAACTATCAATCATTTGTTTGCACTCAGTTAAATGGTACCAAGTTTTGCTTTGTATCAATAATAATTTATATTGAAAATCAGTCATTGGTTTACACACAGTTCAATGATTAAACAGTTCTATTTCTAACAGTTCAATTTAGCTGAAGTTATTTGTTTGCACACAGTTTAAATGTCAATCAGTTCTATTTAACCCATAGATAGGACCCTTTCAAGTACTACCACTCTGGATCAGAGTTGACCTGAGAGTGATGGCAATGAAGGGGTACTCTGCATTCCCCAAAGCTCCAGCATAACTGGAGCTTTGCCATCAGATTGTTTAGTGTCATATTAAGGAAACTAATGGGGAGGATCTTACCCCCTCTGCTGAGATGCAGTTGGTGTATTCTACAGCCCCAGACTTTTGTAATTTTGATAAAAAGTAACTTACTTAAGATTAGAACCCTGCTGATCAGACTTAGAATATACTGAGTGGAGTCCTGGATATGACACTCATCATCATCATGTCACACTGCTAATACAGATCTCCCTGACCCTCTCTTGCCACCCTTCTCTATTGTCCATTGCTCTTGGGAGGTCTTCCAGACTACATCCTGTGTTGGTACAGAGCTCTTGTATATAGGTTCTAGCTAGTTCTTCTACCTTTGTTTGTCCATGTGAAGGGGTCCACAGGAGTACATCGCTTATGAGCTTATCCTTATTTCTCCAGTAGTGTCCAGAGGGGTAGCCTCATGGTGTAATGGTTAAAGCAATGGACTGCGAAATTGTAGTGAGCAAGTTCGAACTCCAGTCATGCTATTGCATTCTCTTTTGGACAAATACTCTTGGGAAAGGCATGAACCCCCTTATCCTCCCAGCTATGAATAAGTTAAATAGTACCACTACTGTTCTTCTAGGAGAATGGGTTTGTGTTGTATAGCCACATAATACATATGCAACTATACATAGAAACATAGTCAACAAAATAAAGACGAACGGACACAGTTCTTTAGAAAAATATACCTCTCACTTTATTGAAAGGGTTGTGTGTGAGAGGCGAGTTGGAGACTGAACAAAGACTGCAACATATTGACCCCCCCTCCAGCACCTCCGGCCATAGCAGTGCGTCTTTCTCATTCTCCTGGGCTGCTCAACCTGTGGGCCTGGGGCCCCAGCTCTCTGCTGAGAGCTGGTTCTCACTGCTCGATCTGGAACAACTCTTCAAGCTCTAATCTCCAACTCTCTCGAGCTCTGAACTCCAACTGTCTGACTTCCTGTCTCACCCCGGGTTATATCATTGTTCTATGCCACTCAATTCAACCTGTCGACAGCCAAGGCCATTTATTTACACAGGTGCATTTCTTCTTTTGACAGCTTGGCCGGGGTCGATATGTAACATTTGGCTTAAAATAACCAACAAAGGTTGATATGCCATTAAACAAAGAAACCAAACCTGTAGTGTCCAGCATATTTGGTTTGTATAACTTTGATAGTTTTCATGATGGGTGATAGGTGGCTGTACAGCTGCTGTTTTGTGGGGTGCTGCTTCCAGGACTTGTTCATTACAGCTAGCAGCATTCTTGTGTAATTGCTCCTTACATTTAGTTAATGTTCATGTTGTGCATCCATATAGCAGTATGGACATGACTGCTGCTTGGAAAAAAACTGCATTGTATTTTTTTCGGTCAGGTCTGACTTCCATATGACTGATAGCCTATTGATAGCTATCCATGCCTTTGCTAGTCGCATGTTGATGTCATTCTCGGTTGATGATATGCTGCTTCTGAGGTAGGTGAACTTGTTCTCTAGTTTCAAAGGCCCACCCTTTATTGTGAAGATATAATGGCATATTAACTCCTCCTGGGATATTCAATTCTGAAATTCGATTCATTTGGAGATGCTTGAGTGATATTTTCAATGTTTCATATAATTTTTTAAAAGAACATTCCACAGTCATTTTTTAAAATATTTCCACACTCATTTTTTCAAATATTCTTTCACTTCCGATTTGTAAGTGCTATTTGCTGGTTTTTTTATTTTTTTACATATATATATAATGCCAATGAATTGTAAAATTAATGGAAGTTATTTTATTTAATTTATAATAATTTATACACAATTATATGGATTAAGGTAATCATTCCTATTTAATATGCCCAATTGGCAGGGCTTAGAATATATTGTCTCTATCTCCTTCAAATAGCTAAGATCCCCTGCTCCCCTCAGAAAGGGTTATCTTGGATATGGCACGAAACTGTATCTGATGGTCAGGCTCTAGTTCTGGAGATATGGGGAGTGTGGAGTACCCCTTAATTACCATCGCCCTCAGGTTCACTTTGACTCAGAGTGAAAATACCTGGTAGGGTCTCATCTCTGAGACAAAAAGAACTGTTTAAAAATCAACTGTATACAATAGTTGTATGTGCAGAAAAAAGGTGATTTCCTAACCTTTAGGCATAAAATATTCCTTGATGGGTTGATATGACATTAAAAACAATGAATCTTTATATTCTACTTTTACTAAAGTAATTTAATTCATGTAGAACAAGATTTTTTTTTTTTTCGTTTTTTTTTTCTTTTTGTTGAACTGACATTGAAAGAAAAAATTCATGTTTGATATTATTGATTTCTTTTTGCATCAATTTAAAAGCAAAAGAATCTTTGGAAAAATTATTACACATAACTTTAAGTAATTTTTTTCACTTTCTATTTGCAAGTGCTATTTTCTGGGTTTTTTTTTTTACATTTCTCTCTCTCTCTCTCTCTCTCTCTGTATATATATATATATATATATATATATAATGCCAATGAATTGCAAAATTAATGGAAGTTATTTTATTTAATTTGAGGTAATTCAGACTCCGTGGAACCTTATTTGTTCAGTTAAAGTTCTTTATATTGTACTTAATAGATAATATTCAGTAATTTGGCAATAAATAAAACTAGATGCACTTGTGAATAAATGACCAAATATCTTCTAAAGATTTATAAGAAAAATAAATTTCAAATCAAAAATAACTTTCTTTATATTTTTATTGAAATTCAAAATTGAATCCTACGTAGCATTTATTTGCAATTTCTCTTTGACATTTTTTTATTTCTTAATTTATCTATGCAGAGACTGAATTTAAAACTATTTTAGTATTGTATAATGCTTCTTCAATTTGTAAGAATTAATAAAAAAAAAAAAAGAAATAAAAGCAAAATTCTTTTAGTAAAAGTTATTAGAATGAAAAAGGCATATAGAGAAAAAATGAAGGTATGAAAATTCAACTGATTAAGAAAAGTTTATTCAGTGTTATTTAAATCTTTGTGGGGTGTCCTCATGGTGTAATGGTAAAAGCAATGGACTGCGGAATCGCAGTAAGCGAGTTCGAACTCCCGTTGCGCTATTATGTTCACTTTTGGGCAAATACCCTTGGGAAAGGTATGAACCCCCTTATCCTCACAGCTATGGGTTAAATACTACCACTACTGTTCTTCTAGGAGAATGGCTTTAGCATTAAATAACCTACAAAGGTTGATATGCCATAAAACAAAGAAACCAAACCAAACCAAACCTTAAATCTTTGAGTGTTGTATACTCATATACATGCAGATGTAAGCTGAAACATAATGACGAGGTTCAATGAACGAACGAATACACTTCTTTATAGAAATATACCTCTCACAGTTTATTCGAAAGGGTTGATGTTGGTTGTGTGTGAGAGGTGAGTTGGAGACGGAGACAGACTGCCACATATTGACCCCAAGTTCTTCTGACCATAGCAGCACTTGTTTCGCATTCTGGGTGGGCTGCTCAACCAGGGTCACTGAGAGCCCAAGCCCTCTGTCTCACTCAGCGGGCATCCTATCTCCAACTGTGACTGGAACTGACTGCCTCAAACTGACTGCCTTGAACTGCAACTAACTCAAGCCGTCTGTGGCACCTGGTTATATAATTGTTTGATGCCCACCTGCTTCCTGTGGGCGTATGCATCTGCAGCGAATTCAACCACGTCCACGGGTCAAGTTGATATTCTGATACCTTCGACCGGATGCACCTGTTTTGTTTCTTGATTGACAGCTCAGTTGAGGGTCAATATTCAACATGAGTAAGTGATTGATTTTAATGGCATATCTACCTGTGTATGATTATTTTATGCCGAGAGGTTAGGGAACTTGTTTACTTTCTCTCTCATTGACAATGTCAGGCAGAAGTTTTTTCTTCTTTGGTTTTTGATATTCCAAACCAAATGTCTCTCTCCTTCTGGTTCTCTCCTAACTGATGTCATTTAACCCAATGTTGTGTTGCGGTTGTGTTGATACTGCTGTATGGATGCACTACATGGATGCTAACTAAACGAATGGAGAAAAAGCTTGACGGCAATTACACAAGAATACTGTGAGCAATATTGAACAAGTCCTGGAGGGTGCACCCCACAAAGCAGCATCTGTACAGCCACTTACGACTCATCACAAAAACTATCCTAGTGAGACAAACCAGACATGCTGGAGACTGCTGGATAAATAGGAACAAACTCATAAGTGACACACTCCTGTGGACCCCTTCACATGGACGAGCAAAGGCAGGATGTCCAGCTAGGACCTACATACAACAGCTCTGTGCCGATACAGGATGTAGCCTTGAAGACCTACCGGAAGTGATGGATGATAGAGAAGGGTTGCAGGAGAGGGTCAAGGAGATCTGTGCTGATGGCACGACATGATGATGATGATGATATGTTGCTTTGGACCAGTCTTTATATACATGGAAACTCATGCATATTCATATGTGACTGTAACATAAGGACTCAAACCAGCTCATGCACACTCCTCACATTACAAATGGGTACTTAAATAAAAGATACATGAAGTAGTGGATTCCCTTTGCTTCGTGTTAAAGTCATCACATTATATGCAATTGTTGAGTAAATATGTTGATAATCTTCTCTTTGAAGAAAGTTTCCTTCATCGGAGTTTAAAAAGTCAAGTCACACTACTTAGAGCTATCTATGTAACTATCAGTAGCTGCCAACCAGAAATGAATTTAAAAATAAAAAACCCTGAATTTCACTCTTTTTTATTTTTTTTCTTTCCGAGCCAGCCAAGATATAATGTCAGAATAGCTTTGGTTTCCTTTGACTAGATAAAAGAAAAGTCTCTTTTTCTTTTGATTCCAGCATGATATAAAAGAGAACATTTCTTATCTCATAGTTGTAGCCAAATCCATTAACAAAAATTCAAGTTTTTAGCAAGTTTAGGTCCAATATGAACTCTACGGGTTTTTTTTTTGTTTTTTGGGTTTTTGTGTGTGTGTGTGTGTGTGTGTGTGTGTGTGTGTGTGTGTGTGTGTGTGTGTGTGCATATATATATATGTGTATGTGTATGGGTGCATGTGTGTGTGCATATATATATGTGTATGCGTATGGGTGCCTCTGTGTTTGAGTACATATATGTGTATGTATGAGTGTACATATGTGTATGTATTTGTGTACATATACGTATGTATGTGTGGACATATATATATATATATATATATATATGTGTATGTGTGTACATATGTGTATATGTGTGTGTGTACACCTATATATGTATGTGTATGGGTGCATTTGTGTGTGAGAACCTATATGTGTATGTATGTGTGTGTGTATATATATATATATAATATATATACATATGTGTATGTGTATGGATGATGTGTGTGTGAGTACCTATATATGTATGTATGTATGTATGTATATACATATATATATATATATGTATATATATATGTGTGTGTGTGTGTGTGTGTGTGTGTGTGTGTGTGTGTGTATGGGTGCATGTAGTGTGAGTACCTATATGTGTATATATATGAGTGTATGTATGTGTAAATACCTATATATATGTATGTGTGTACATATATATATATATATATATATATATATATATATATATATGTGTATATATATATATGTGTATGTGTATGGGTGCATGTGTGCGAGTACCTATATATGTATGTATGTGTGTACATATATATGTGCGTATGTGTATGGGTGCATTTGTATGTGAGTACCTATATGTGTATATATATATATATATATATATATATATATATATATATATATGCGGGCATGTGTGTGTGAGTACCTATATGTGTATGTATGCGTGTGTATATATATATATATATATATAATCTTTACCAGGAAAATTTAAATGTTCACTTTTGAATAGTTTTCTTGTCCTGATGGAATTACTCCCAACTCCGGTTTAACTGGACCAAATAATACTTATGTGTGTGTGGGGGGGGTGCATGTGAATGTAAGTACCTATATGTGTATGTATGTGTGTACATATATATGTGTGTATGTGTATGGGTGCATGTGTGTGTGAGTGCCTATATGTGTATGCATGCATTTGTATGTCTCTGCATATGTGTGAGTGTGTTGAATATCTACATTTAGTATATATACTGTATGAATTCTCTTTGTCTGACTGCTAGACCTTTGAAAAGGTATGAATCCAACTATTGCAGCCTGCCTAGGAGAAGGAGAACTCTGAATTAAACCTCTTAAACTCTGCTTAAAAATTGACCTTGTGTCACATCTTGCCTGCGCAGAGTGTTTGGTAAATAGATACAATACAATATTCCTTCAAACAGGTTTCTTTTTCTTTCTCAAATTTTTACCTTTTTTTGGCAAAAACAACTTAATTGATGGTAAGAACACTCTTACTATATATTACGGATATATATATATATATATGTATATATATGGAAATGGAAATAAACTCAACAATATATAAGGGAAGAAAAAAGAAAAGAAATACAGAGTTTAAATAGATAAAGAATAATTTTAAAATATTTTTCATTCTTTTACTTCATTTAAAAAAATTTAATTAAATATAATTCAGAAGATATAGCAAATATATATGTGTGTGTGGAGTGTTATTTTAATTTTTTTTTTCTCTGTTTCGTTGATATTAATGCAACCACAATGCAACTATGATTGTGTTTACTCACACTTTCAAATGATAATTTGAATCGTGTATCGATAAAAATACATATGAAGAAATGAATGTACAAATACTTTCAAAAACATTTTGCCTAAATCAAGAAAGTCCTTGAATGCAATTACATATTTTTAATGGTAACCATTGTAATCTATGCCTCGAATCCTAAAAGAAAGTGGGGTGTCCTCGTGGTGTAATGGTTAAAGCGATGGACTGTGGAATCGTAGTAATCGTAGAATTTATGCTACCTAGCAATAAATCAAAGCTATTTTAAATACTCATTTCACCATAAACTCTTTAATTACAGAATTTTAATAGCTATCATGGTAATCTGTGCCTTAAATACTATTCGAAACTACTATAATATCAACATGAATTAAAAGATTTAAATTTTCTTACATGATTACCAACCTCTCTTATCAATCAGAGATTTTGCAAAATCCATTGGGCATATATTTCTGTCTAACTTTAAGACTGTCTTTTGATATGCTTACAAGCAAATCACAGCACCCTACAGATGGGTCAGAACTACCTCAACCGCAAGTATCTTGGGTATGACACTATACTGTATCTAATGGTGAGGCTTTCATCTTGGAGCATTGGGGTATGTGGAGTACTCTTTCATTGTCATTACTCCCAGGTCCACTCTGATCTTGATTAGTAGTATCTGTTAGGTTCCTATCTATGAGTCAAATAGAACTGTTATTTTTAGTTCTTTGAAACCTTGCAGCTGTGTGAAAATTGTTCACATGAGATTGGAATAAAGGAGTAGCACCCTACCCTACACCTCAATGTAGTAGCTATTGAAAAGGGAGCCTTCTGGTCGCCCTCAACTATGGTTGCCCTCGACTACAATGACAACTACTTGATAAATAGAATTACTAATGTCAAATAGCAATACCTGAAACCATTTAATTGTGTGCAAACAAATGATGAATATTAAATAGAATTATAGTGTTAGATAGCTATATTTGAAAGCATTTAACTGTGTGCAAACAATAAATAGCAATACTTGAAGCCATTTAAACTATGTACAAACAAATGATTAATATTCAATAGAATTATTAGTGTGAGGTCATAACACTTGAATCCATTTAACTGTGTGCAAACAAATGAGCTCAAACTTGTTCAAAAATAAAGTTACCTGCAAACTATTTGCTTACAAATCAAATATATATATATATATATATATATATATATATATAACAGGATTTGCCATTAAATAACCCACAAGTGTGTAATGTAATGGCCAAGGGATTTCGGTTCATGCTTTTGGAGTTTAGTTAGGCTGAGAACCTTTCGGCTCAGCACATGGGTTAGTTAGGTGCAAACCTTGATGCAGGTGTTAACACAAGCGGATGAAGGTGTCACTCAGAGATGTCACAATAGTCCGAGATGAAATGGGTGACGGAGTATGAATGACATCACACACCTGAAGTGCGCAGAGGTTTGTGGAGAATTGAAAGAAAGTTAGAGAGTTGAAAACTAGAAACCAAATGAGGAGGTTTGACTTTTGCGAGCTCGCCGAAGCAGGCGAATTTGCACCCTATGAGGGCCGCACGAGATGGGGGCCAGATAAATAAGACAGCATAGCGAGATTGTGTCTCTCCTCTTTATGTCGAAACCTTTAACTCAAAATTAATAAAATGGTTTCGTACCTCAACAAGAAGTCGTTAGGTGTTTTCGAATTTCGAGATTCCTATGTTCTATCGTTATGAACATTATATGTCTATTTCGCACATGGCATTAATTGTGGCTATAGTACAAGTGTTGATATACCATAAAACACCTACCAACCAATCACACTGAAAGCCTTGGTACCTGCTTGACCACTGAAATTGAGTATTGATGAGTCTTCCTTATTTCCTAAATCTTTTTTTTAATGATTTAATAGATTTTAAAAGCATGTGAATCTATGTAGAGTTTTTTTATATCTAGAGGTTAGGGAATCACATTCTTTGTACGTTCATATTTACATTTTTTGTGTAGTTGTTTCTTGAAAATATTTTTTTGCACATGGTCCTATTAAATATGAATAATTCTTAAACTGATCTATATAACCAATAGATGTGACTCTAACAGCTGCTACCACTCCAGGTCAAAGTGTACCTGGGAGTAATGTCAAGGATAGAATACCTCACTTTTCAGATCTCTAGTACTAGAGCTTCGCAATCAGAAATTTCGTGTCATACACAGGACATCCTTTTTTTTGGAGGGGAATCTTACCGCTCAACGGAAGATACAGTCAAGGTATTCTAAACCCACAATAAGCGTAGTCTATACAGATGAGATGTATCATTGCAAATTCTTATATATGATTTGCATATACATCTCTACACATTTATATATCATTGCAAATTTTCATATATGATTTGCATATTCATCTGTATCCATTTATGCATCATAAATTATTATAATATGAATTACATATTCAACTGTTTTCTTTTGGAAGTTCCCATGGAGTCATGGCTAAAGTGCTAGACTATAGCCTCCAAGTAAACGATTTCAAACTCCAGTCATGCTATTTCATTCAATTTCAAACTAATATCCTTGGGAAAGGCATTGAACCCATTTATACCCTCTCCCCCACCAGCTATGGGTTGAATAGTATTACTGCTAATCTTCTACAAGGATGGCTTTAGTATTAAATAACCCATGGAAGTTGATATGCCAATAATCAAAGAAAGCAAACCATCATCTTTGTTGAATTCTTTTCTGGACAGCTTAAAATGGCATGCATTGTTAAAAGTGGCATAAATTAAATAAAATTAGCCCAGGAGAGTTTAATGAAGGATTTGGAAGCTATTTTAAACTTGATAATGCAGGTGGATCTTGTTTGTCATTATTTTGATAATCCAGATCCTCATATGTCACTTAGATTTAAGAAAGCACTTGTTTAAAGTCAGAGGACAAGGTCTCTCTTTATATTTGCCACATGTACAAATATCACTGTCATTTAACTTAGCCTTTTTCTATCTTTTAGACAGTGATCTCATCTGTGAGCTTGCTTACTGGAAATAAAGAAAGTGAAGGAAGAAGGAACTTAGAATATAATAATGGATATAATACTTACAATATAAACAAAGGAAGAACCTTGAGAAAAAAAAAAAAGACCAAAACTTTATATAAATAAAACCACTTACTGTTTCAGAACAGTTAGAGAGATAGTGTTCTTTCTACTCTTTTTATCTAAGAAGGTTAGTTTTAGGGATTAATTTAGAAATTAACCAACTTTTAACCTTTGTGACCTGATGTCAATTTTTAGGGACTTAGCTGCCTGATATTTTGGTCATGAACTTTACAATCTTTCATTCTCCTTAACTCTACCCTCTACTTACCCTGTTGGTAGTGTTTAGATATACTATCTCCTGCAGAAAAAAAAGGTCTCTTAGGTATGACGCTAAACTGCATATGATGGAGAGGCTGCAGTTCTGAAGATCTGCTGAGTGAGAAGTATTGCTTCATTTGTCATTACTCCCAGATTCAAATAGAATTATTAGTGTTGTATAACAATACTTGAAACCAGTTAACGGTGTGTAAACAAATAAGCTCTGACTTATTTGAAGATAATGTTACCTAAATATTATTCACTTAAAAATCATATATATATGTATATATATATATGTATAAACAAGATTTATCATTAAATAACCCATAAGGGTTGATATGCCATTAAACACAACCAAACCAAACTTGACACCAATTTTTGCCTTGAAATTAGATATTTAAAATTCAATATATCCTTGAGTTGATTTGGTATACACAAAATACTTTTTAGTAAAAATATTCATTTTTATATCTATTATATATTCATTTTAGAAAAATGTTTATCTTTATTTGATTGATTTACATTGATAAATAATAGAAGAAACAGTATGTTTTTTTTTATCTTGGGTAGAAGTACGATGGTCATTCAATGAATAAAAGTTTTTTTGTTTTTTTTGAAAAGCACAAAAATCATTTTTGTTTTTTAAAGCAAAAATGATTTTTGTTTCAGAAATTTTTCCATAAATATAAACTCTGCATTGTTTGGAATTGTTTTATGCCAAAAATGTTTGGAGGCTATTCAAAATGGCAGCAAATCAAACAGTGCACTCAAGGCTACAACAGAGGTCTTTCATAAAATATTTGCTGACTGTGAAGTGCAAACCATGTGAAATCAAACACTGAACTCTAGGCTAGAACAGAGGTCTTTCATAAAATCTTTGCTGACTGTGAAGTACAAACCACGTGAAATCAAACACTGAACTCTAAACTAGAACAGAGGTCTTTCATAAAATCTTTGCTGACTGCGAAGTACAAACCATGTGAAATCAAACACTGAACTCTAGGCTAGAACAGAGGTCTTTCATAAAATCTTTACTGACTGCGAAGTACAAACCATGTGAAATCAAACACTATACTCTAGGCTAGAACAGAGGTCTTTCATAAAATCTTTACTGACTGCGAAGTACAAACCATGTGAAATCAAACACTGTACTCAAGGCTAGGACAGAGGTCTTTCATAAAATCTTTGCTGACTGCGAAGTACAAACCATGTGAAATCAAACACTGTACTCTAGGCTAGGACAGAGATCTTTCATAAAATCTTTGCTGACTGCGAAGTACAAACCATGTGAAATCAAACACTGTACTCTAGGCTAGGACAGAGGTCTTTCATAAAATAGGTTTGTCACAACTAGCTTGAGTCAAAAAGACAGTTTACAGTGAAGAAAGAAATTTCAAGTGCAGCAGTCAATAAAGAAGGTCATGCTGACACTTTTCTAGGACATGAAAGAACTCATGACTTAAAAAAAAGTGGCAATTGTAAACAGTGCTTCCTATTGCCAGCACTTTAGGCAATATTTCACCTTAATTATTAAATGTCCATTAAACAATATCAGTAAATAAATTCTATGCAACAGAAAATACTGTTTCTTTATTAGACAAATTTTTCTGTATTTCATATTTAATATATAAGTCTTGTTTTTTATCTGCTAAACTAACATGAAAATATCAAAGATAATCTCAATATTTTCAGCAAGTAATTATTTATTGAGAGATTGATTGAACATCTGATTTACGACATAAAACAGAAAATTTTAGGGCTTGTGAAATTTAGTTTTTAAAAATTTATAGCGAGCAACCATTGTCCAAATGTATACAGTTCTCAAAGAATTTAAAAACTAATACCATCTGTTTTTTCTTAGGTTTTAAATAACATTTGCTATCAAAAAGTTTGATCCATTTTATTAATAATTTTTGCCTTGAATGAAAATTAGGTTTAGCAGTACTTTGTGAAATTTTTATTTTTATATCTCGAAAACCTGAACAAGGCTGTTTGTATTTCCCAGAGCTTTAATACTCTTAGGAAAGGAATGAATCTGACTGTTCTCCTTTCAGCTATGGGTAAATAGTAAAGCTGATAGTTGTTTAACCTTGGTATGGCAACCTGTCTTGGAGAAGGAAAACTCTGAATTCAAACCTCTTAAATTTTTGCTTTTAAAACATTTGACTTTGCATCAGTAAATACATATTTTCATATTTCTTATACTTAATTACAAAAGTCTTTTAATTTTTTATTAAGACTTAAACATTGCAACCCCAGATTATATATATATATATATATAGTCTGTAGCAGAGAAGTATTTGTTTATTAATGTTTGTTTACATTTAGAACACTTGCCATTAATAAGATAATGAAATACTCTTTGTCCTGTTGACAAATTTTAAAACATTCAATACAATATACTAATAGTACAAATACACTGGAGAAAGTCTCAGACTGCGACCTTCATATGCAATAGTCAAGGCAAGGACAAAATCTATGTCTATGTAAACAAAGCCAGCCAAGTTTTTTTTCCGGTTACAAAGAGGTCACTTATCCCACTCGGAGATATCTCTCAGTACAAAATGACACATTTATCAAGTACTAGTCCAGTTAATTCTCCTGGCTGTTATTCCTGGTTCATATATCTTGTTGACCTTCAGTTTTGAGGTCTCCCACAATTTTGGCCTCTGCTGCAAAGTGTAAGTTTGTCCATGCGATAACACCCTCAACGAAGGACTGCATTGGTGCTCCAAACATGAGCATCTTCAAGGAGTACGACTATGCTGAAGGCTCGGACATGTTCCGCAATGCCTTGACAATTTCACTAACCCCTCTTCATGGATGGGGGAAACACCATTTTGGTCAGCTAAGGACCTAGCTAGCTACCTTGAAATTGGACTTGGAGCTCATATTTGGCCCACATCTTCAGTATCTGTTGATGGAACATTAAAGGGCTGTCTTCAATGTAAATATATCGTCATTTTGATAAAAAAAAAAAAAAAACAACAACAAAAAAACTTGAGAACATATTCTAAAAAATTACCATAAAAAAATAAACAGAAAATCGATATTTGAAGTTTACATGCCCGTTGGCTTAGTCTGTAAAATATGCTGACTGTATCTCTGTGGAGGAATGAGAACTCCTCTCCAAACCAACATCCTGGATATGACACTAAACTATCTGATGGTGAGGCTCCAGTTCAAGACCTTTGGAAAAATGTGGAGTACTCCTTCATTACCATTACTCCTAGGTCCACTCTGACCCTGAGTGGTAGTACCTGTTAGGGTCCTATCTAAGGGTCAAATAGATCAGTTGAACTATTTACTATATATGAAACCATTTAACTGTGTGCAAACAAATGATTAATATTGAATTGAATTATTAGTATTTGATAGCAATACTTGAAATCATTTAACTGTGTGCAAACAAATGATTAATATTAAGTTGAATTATTAGTATTTGATAGCAATACTTGAAACTATTTAACTGTGTGCAAACAAATGATTAATATTAAATTGAATTATTAGTATTTGACAGCAATACTTGAAACCATTTAAATGTGGCAAGTAGAACTATAGATAGATAGCAGTACTTAAAACCATTTGTCGACTGTAGCCAAGGGCGACCCGAAGGCTCCTTTTTCAGTAGCTACTACACTGAGGCATAGGGGAGGGCACTACTCCTTTCCCTGGATTGCTCCACTTTACCCTTGATCTTTACTTTATAATGCTGAGTGTTAAACAAGGCAGTATCAAGTACCATTTTTAAAGTCTTTGGTATGACTCAACCTGGGATTGAACCCCGGTCTTCCGGGCCATTGGCGAACACTCTACCCACTGAATGCAAATAATAAATAACAAGACTTAAAAATTATTTAACTGTGTGCAAACAATAAATAACAATACTTGAAATTATTTAACTGTGGGCAAACAATAAATAACTACTTGAAACTATTTAACTGTGTGCAAATAATAAATAACAATACTTGAAACCATTTAACTGTGTGCAAACAATAAATAACAATATTTGAAACCAATTAACTATCTGCAAACAAATGAGATCTGACTCATTTCAAAAATAATTTTGCTGACAAACTATTCCTTAAAAATCTTACCCCTCCATTATCATTACTTGCAAGTCCACTCTGACCAGGAGTGGTAGTACCTGTTAGAATCCCATGTATGGGTCAAGTAAGTCTATTTGAAAATTTGTTACGTTTAATAAGACCATGTGAAAAAACAAATACCCAAAAATGTAAATATGAACATACAATGAACATGATTCCCTAACCACTAAGCATTAGATAATCCTAGACAGATTGACATACCATTAAAAATCAATCAATATAAATGTAAATGTGAACATACCATGAACATGATTCCCTAACACCAAGGCATAAAATAACCCTAAACAGGTTGATATACCATTAAAATCAATCAATCAATCTGTCAAAATGATCCCAAAAGGTTTTGGCCCAGTTAGCTGGGGCTGTGCAATGTATCAGCTGCATCTCTGCGGAAGTGTAAGACCACCCACAACAAGAGTCTTGTGTAATATAATGGCCGAGGGATTTCATTTTATATATCTTACCTTTTGGTTTAGTTAGGCTGAGAACCTTTCGCTCAGTGCATGGGTTTGTTAGGTGCAAACATGAGCTCAGGTGTTCAAGCGTCATTCAGAGATGTTGCAATAAAAATCCCAGATAGAGGTTGTGACCAGGGATGTGAGTGACTTCATGCACCGGAAGCGTGGGCTGAGATTTGAGAAAAGTCAGTTAGTTGGGTTCCTGCCTCGGAAGAAGAAGGTTGACTTTCGCTAGCTCGCCGTGGCCTTGCGGTGGGTGTGCATGTGGTTTGGGGCAGATGGAAAAGTCAAGTGTATCTCTCTCCTTATGTTGAAATACCTTTAAACTCAAAGATAATAAAAAGTTTCATACCTGAACTAAGAAGTCGTAAGGGTTTTGTGTTTCGGGATTGTGTGTTATGGACATTATGAACATTTTGCGTACCAGTATGAATATGTCTATTTCATGTATTCATATCTGGCTTTGTAACACTTGAACATAATTCTAAACCATCTGATTGTGAGGCTCCAGTCCAGGAAATTTTGGGGAATATGGAATACCTCTTCATTGCCATTACTCCAAGGTCCACTCTAACTTGGAGTAGTAGTACCTGTTAGGGTCTCATCTATGGGTCAAATAGAACTGTTTAACCTTTTAACTGTGTGCAAACAAATGATTGATTAATGATTAAATTAAATTTTGAGTTACATAACAATACTTGAATCTGTATGCAAACCAATGATTAATGGTAAATAGAATTATTCATGTTTGATAGGAATACTTGAAACCATTTAACTGTTTGCAAATAAATGAGTTCTAGTTTGTTTAAAATGTTACCTACAAACTATTCATCAATAATCATATATATGTAAAGTTGGCAACCATAGTTGAAGGCAACCAGAAGGCTGCCTTGCTTAGCACTCACCATTATAAAGTAAGGATCAAGGGTAAAGTGGAGCAATCCAGGGAATGGAGAAGTGCCCTCCCCTACACCTTGGTGTAGTAGCTATAGAAAAGGGAGCCTTCAGGTCACTCTCGACTAAGGCCACCAACTTTACTTTTATCTTAGCTCATTTCTAAGGAACTTAGGTAATTTAATTAATTTGGTTAAGTAAAGAAAATCCCCCAAATTTTTGTCTAAACAGAAGATTATAAAGTGGCAGACCGTATAAACAAGGCTTTAATGTCACAACATTAACAAAAGGATTTATTTACACATCTTAACATGAACAAAAGTTTAGTTGTAAATTCAATGCTGTTATCTCCTGGTAGCAAAATGTGTCTCTGTTTTATCTTCAACAACTTGTAGGCAGGAGGCAAGTGTACTTAGATATCATCCTGACAGTGTGTAACTAAGAGTTTTTGAAGTTTATATGCTCATATATGTATGTAACCTCTTTAAGAATAATAATTATAAACCAACCTTGAAATGGGAGAACTGTGATTGCAATTCATACAAAGATTTTCATTCAGAAAATTTTTTTTTAAAAATGGCTAAACTGGGCAAGAAGATTCTTTCGAAAAACAAGAACCTTTTAGCATTTCTTCTGTTGAGCAATGAATTTGGTTGGAATTTAGTAAACAAATGTTATCATTCCTGATTACTGAAGACTGTTTTGCAGTGTATTGAGGAGTTCTTTATTAATGTTTTGCAGAGTATTGAGGAGTTCTTTATTAGTGTTTTGCAGAGTATTAAGGAGTTCTTTATTAGTGTTTTGCAGAGTATTGAGGAGTTCTTTATTAGTGTTTTACAGTATATTGAGGAGTTCTTTATTAGTGTTTTGCAGAGTATTGAGGAGTTCTTCTTTAGTCTTTTGCAGAGTATTTATTCATACAACTAATCAAAAAGATTGTTTAAAAGATTCTGAATGTGTTAGATATTGAGTTCTTATAATTCATTAATTTTGAGTATCCTGGATTGACATTAAACCATTCGATGAGGCTCCAGTTTTCGAGCTTTGGGGAATGTAGAGTACCCTCTTCCTTGCTATTACTCCCAGGTCCACTCTAACCTGGATTAGTAGTACCTCTTAGGTCCTATTTATGGGTTAGGTACAATAATTTAATCCTTTACATACCTTCACCACGATAAACAATTCTCTAGTGAGAGTTGTCAAACAGTTCACATCTTTAATCAGTCTGTAAGGCTATCATATTTTAAGAGTCTATCAATATATATTTAACAGTTCACAAGGCTATCATATTTTAAGAGTCTATCAATATATATTTAACAGTTCACAAGGCTATCATATTTTAAGAGTCTATCAATATATATTTAACAGTTCACAAGGCTATCATATTTTAAGAGTCCATGAATATATATTTAACAGTTCACAAGGCTATCATATTTTAAGAGTCCATCAATATATATTTAACAGTTCACAAGGCTATCATATTTTAAGAGTCTATCAATATATATTTAACAGTTCACAAGGCTATCATATTTTAAGAGTCTATCAATATATATTTAACAGTTCACAAGGCTATCATATTTTAAGAGTCTATCAATATATATTTAACAGTTCACAAGGCTATCATATTTTAAGAGTCCATCAATATATATTTAACAGTTCACAAGGCTATCATATTTTAAGAGTCTATCAATATATATTTAACAGTTCACAAGGCTATCATATTTTAAGAGTCTATCAATATATATTTAACAGTTCACAAGGCTATCATATTTTAAGAGTCTATCAATATATATTTAACAGTTCACAAGGCTATCATATTTTAAGAGTCTATCAATATATATTTAACAGTTCACAAGGCTATCATATTTTAAGAGTCCATCAATATATATTTGAGCAAAGGATTGCCGGCTAACACATATGTGTAAATGCAAAAGCTCTTCTTGTGAATTGAGCATTCCGATAGCTGATAGTGTACATATGAATATATAACCTAAAAATTCCTTCACTTATCCTGAGATTGACGATAGCTCCAGAGGGGTAAGATATCCAACTGGGTTTTGATCTCAGCTTGAAGCATCTTGTGTGTCTAGCCACACTGAAGAGTTGTGATACAAAGAAACAGTCTGTCTGTGAATGACATATATATATATATATATATATATATATATATATATATATATTTTGAAAGATATAGGTGTGTGTGTGTGTGTGTATATATATATATATATATATATAGAGAGAGAGAGAGAGAGGTGTCTCTCTGGTGCTGTGGCTAACCTGCTGGACTGCAACCTCAGAGTGAGTTTGAATTCCAGGCACACTGTTACATTCACTTTTGGACTAATACCCTTGGGAAAGGTATGAATTCCCTTATCAATCCAGCTATGGGTTAAATAGTACCACTACTATCTTTCTACAAGATTTGGTTTGGCTTTATATAACTCATGAAGTTTGATATGCCATTAAATAAAGAAATTAAACCTCTATATCTATATGTATTTATGTAGTTTGCTATGTTTATAAAGAAAGAAGGTTCAAGATAGATAACAGATTATGTATAGATTTAAGTTTGAATAGCATACAAACGATCAACAGTGCTAGGTTACTGTCATTTTCTCATCAATGTGAGCATCGGACGAAGAGATCAGATGGTCAGTTGCCCAGTCGGCTGGGGCTGTAGAATACACCAACTGCTTCTCTGCAGTCCTGGATATGACACTAAACAATCTGATAGTGAGGTTCCAGTAATGCTGGAACTTTGGGGAATGTGGAGCATCCCTTCATTGCAATTGCTCCCAGGTCCACTCTGGCCCAGAATGGTAACACTGGATAGGGCTTTGTTTGAAATAGAACTGTTTGACTAAACTGAATAGCTTGAAATAGAAATGTTTTTGACGATTAAACTTAAAACATTTAAAATGTGTGCTTATGCTAAACTGAATTGTTTGAAATGGAACTGTTTTTGACATTGAAACTGTACTTACACTAAACTGAATTGTTTAATATAGAACTGTTTTGACATTTAACAGTATGTAAACAAAATTTGTACTTGTACTAAACTGAATTAGCTGAATTAGAACTGTTTGAAATCTGACTATTTGCATAAAAATGGATTTGGTGTTAAATAGCCTACAAAGGTTGATATGCCATAAAACCCAAACAACCAACCATCAGATGGTCAGATGGGTGTGAAACTGAGTCACTAAACCCTGTTGACTTTATCTATGCTATTCAAGCTTGAATCTATACATACTCATATATATATATATATATATATATATATCACTTGGTGAGTTAATAGTGGACCAAATTTTACAGTATAGTTAAATAGTGATCAACATCAATGATAGAGCTTTTATACACATAGGAATATATATATATATATATATATATATATATATATATATGACATGGTAGTGTCTGTGACACTGGGTTTCATGCTTAAAGCATTCGTCAGACAAAGTGTGTATATATATATATATTCACACACTCCTGGACAAAAATATAAGACCATCCTCAGAAATGAAGAAAAAGATATTGTTTACAATTTTTTAATTATGAAAATTCAGATATATGAAAGATAAGGCATAAAGACAATTAAATTTAGAATATGAAGAAATTTCAATTCATTTTTTGTATGTATATTAGCATTTATGCTTAATTTTAAAATTTTGTTTTGACGTAAATATAAAACTAATGAGCAGAACTATTGAATATAATAGCAAATTTTTTTTTTGTAGATCCACCTTTAGCTTTGATCACCTCAAAAATTTGGCTAGGCATACTATCAACTAGTTTCTAAAGTTAAACCGAAGGTATTTTTCCCCATGTGCCTAAGATTGCATTTTTGAGTTCAGAAATTGCTGAGTATTGTCAACCTCTCTCATAAACTTTTGCAACAATTTTCTATAGGATTGAGGTCTGAAGAGCACACTGGGTGGTCAAGAAGTCTTATTTTTAAGTGGATAGCAGCATTATCTTGCTAAAAATCCATTCTTCTCCACATAGACGACACTCTTTTTGTGCGAGATATAAATCATTTAGCTTCTTTACATAATCTGTTGCTTTTTGTCAACCACTGACAAATTGTCGTTTAAGTTTTCCTGAAGATGAGAAGACCACCCCACCAAATCATAAGAGATCCTCCTCCACTATGCTTTGTTGAGTAATTCTCTTCTGGAAAATTTTTAGCATGCCAGTACTTCTGAAAGCCATCTGGACCATCAAAATTGAATTTCTTTTCACCATTCTTTAGTACTTATGGTTTGATATTGATGAGCATATTCCATTCATTTCTCTTTGTGCTTCATAGTTAACCTTGGATGGTGAATTCTTTTCTTATGCTTAATTTTTTCATTGTTTAAATGCCTTCTAATTGTTTTAGTACTGCAAGGAGCATCCATTAGATATTTCAATATTTTTGATGTTGACAAAGTTTTCTTTTTTACTTCATGAACAATTCTTCTCTTGAATTGTGGTGATAATTTTTCTAGCCTTCCAGTCGGTTTTCTTGTTCCATACTTTTTTGGACTTTTCAAGTAATTGCAGATAACGGTTTTACTGCGTCCTAAGGCCTTCAAAATTTCTCTCAGAGATTTTCTGACTCTTCAGAGCTGTAATGTCACCTTTCTCAAATTCAGATAATTTAGTTCCTTTAGCCATTTATGTTTTTAGTAATTTAAGTATTACAGTTTTAATAGCTTTTATATTACATATATTACTATATATAATAAATTTTTCAATTAAATTAAGTCCTTTTTTTCTTTAGTTTTTATTGTGGGTCTTATATTTATGTCAAAAATGAATTTTTTAAATTTTGCATAAATGTTAATATACATATAAAAATGAATTGAAATTTCTTCTTATTTTAAATTTAAATGTCTCTTAACCTTATCTTTCATATATCTAATTTTCATAATTCAAAAATTGTAAGCAATATCTTTTTCTTCATTTTTAAAGGTGGTCTTATATTTTGTCCAGGGGTGATGAATGCCTAAAGCATGAAACCCAGAATTACAGACAGCACCATGTAATACATACATACATACATATATATATATATATATATATGTCATCCACAGACAGACTGTTTTATTGTATCACAACTCTTTAGTGTGGCTAGATATGTAGGACACTTGAAGCTGGGATTGAAACCCGCCCAACTTTGTGTTAGACTTAGTATCATACCACTCAGCCAACAGTCGACATACATCAGCTCAGAAATTATAAGGCATTATGTAGTAGATTTCGCTTGTTTACATTTTGCCTTAATGGATACCAGAGTGCTCAATTCATACAAAGAGCTTTGCATTAATTGCGAGTAATATATTCATATATTTACCAACCCCTCCACTTGGGCAGGATATGAGACAAGGTCAATTTTTAAGTGGAGTTTAATAGGTTTGAATTCAGAGTTTTCCTTCTCTTAGACTAGTTGCCTCACCAAGGCTGAAGAACCTAGTCTGCTCTACTATTTACCCATAGCTGGAGGGAGAATAATTGGATTCATACCTATCCCAAGGGTATTAGTGCTATGTGAAATGCAATCAGTCTTGTCAAGGATTTGAACTCGTGTCGCCGTGTCGATAACCATTACACCACAGGCACCAACAGGAAAAGCCACAAGCTCAATCCTATTTCAGAAGTACATCAATATTCTGTTTTTTTTTTTAATTTAAAATACAAATTATGTGTGATAAATAAGCAAAATTTATATTTAAGAACCAGTTTATATAATTTTTTATGAATTAATTCTCAGACTGGGATGAAAAGGATCCCCATGGCACAATGATTAACATACGGAACTACATCATCGAAGGAGCAAGTTAAACTCCAGTCATGATATTGCATTTGCTTTCTCACTAACACTCTTCGGAAAGGTATGAACCCCATATCCCCCAGCTCTAGGTTAGATAGGACTACTATTATTCTTTTACAAGGATGATTTTGGCATTAGATAACCCATGAAGGTTGATAAGCTATTAAACAAAGAAACCAAATCGGACTGAGAATTCAATTTGACTTTTTTTTTTTCTGTAAAATAACATCTTTTCTTTGCATTATCAGATGTAAGTTAAACATGTTTTCAAGAAACTGCTAAAAAGAAAGAACAAACGTAGTCCAGGTTAAAAGTGTAACCTGAAGCCACCAACACTTTTTTTTTTTTATATGTGAAGCATCAGTTTGTCTAAAAAGTTTATTCACATTATCTAATTGTTCATTTAGGCATATTTCCTAATTTTTTTCAAAGCTGAGGAAGAATGTAAAACAAACATAAATTCTCTCACAAAAGGAAAAACCTTATATCATTTTATTCCAAACTTTATATTTTGACTGTTGTATGGTTAAATATGTTTTTCATTTTTTTTTTTACAATTTATTAGACTTTAAGTAAACAAATAAAAAATGCGAAATGAAACTGTTTTATGTTTTTGTAGAAGTAAACTCATTTTTTTTTCATTTTTTTTTTTTTTTGGGAAATGCTAAATCATATCCAAAGTTTTTTTAAGATCTTTACATACTTTTCTTTAAACTCGAAAGCCGCATATTTTGTGCTGAATATTATTTAGTTGATATTTCAGGCTCAATGAGATTTCAGATATACAGTGTAACTGGGATATAAGAGAGATTTTCTCTGGTCCCAAATTAGAGCCTGTGTTAATGTATATAAAATAGACCAAACCCAGTTATAAGAGAAACCCCCGGATATAAAATACTTCTTCTCCGGTCCCGACAACTCTCTTATATCCGGGTTACACTGTACTAATAAAAAGCTTAATCGTGGAATTATTCACTGCTTTGAAGAGGGATATCTTAAAACAAAGATATTTGCATCATAAATAAAGTTTAAATGTATTTTGTGCTTAAATTTTTTTTCCAAGATCAGGTTGAAAATATCTGTTAAATATTGATATATATATGTACATATATATATAGTATTATTCGGTCCAGTTAAACCGGAGTTGGGAGTAATTTCATCAGGACAAAAAAACCATTCAATAGTGAACATTTAAATTTTCCTGGTAAAGAGCTCAATGTAACTGACATTACAGAGCAATAATTTCTTTAAGAAAAAACAAAAACCGGTCAAATTAAGATTATAAATTTAATGATTTATATCAAAACCCATAACAGGATGGAAATAAATTTATAATCCTAATGTGACCGGTTTTTGTTTTTTCTTAAAGATATATATATTCATATAGGCACCGACTCATTTGCCTAGTGGGTAGAGTGTTCGCCAATGGCCTGGGAGACCTGGGTTCAATCCCAGGTCGAGTCATACCAAAGACTCAAAAAATAGTTCTTGATACCTCCTTGCTTAACACTCAGCAATATAAGGTATGTATCAAGGGTAAAGTGGAGCAATCCAAGGAAAGGAGTAGCGCCTCCCCTACACCTGGGTGTAGTAGCTATTGAAAAGGGAACCTTCAGGTCACCCTCGACTACGGTCGCAAACTTTACTTTTTTTTACTTATATATATATAAGTTTTACTTATATATATATATAAGTTTTTTTTAGGTCTGGTAGAGGATATCTTTTAGAAAGTTGACATGTACGATAAAAACATTTCTAAATACACATGTAATTTACAAAGCTCTTTGCTTCGATGCGGCACCCTATGAGACTCGAACTCACTCTTGCAGGTTTGCTAGTCAAGCTTGCTAACCATTACACTATCCGAGGTGCCCATATATTTCTAATTAGTGTGATCAGACAAAAAAATATTTCTCCTCTTCCTTTTTCTCTACAAATAAATAACTTCAGACTTATTGAATTAGAAGTAACCACTCATTGGCCTTGTGGGTAGAGTGTTCACCAATGGTCAGGGAAACCTGGGTTCAATCCCAGGTCGCATCATACCTAAGACTTTAAAAATGGTACTTGATACCTCTTTGCTTAACAGTCAGCAACACAAGGTACGTATCAAGGGTAAAGTGGAGCAATCCAGGGAAAGGAGCCTTCTGGTCACCCTCGACTACGGTTGCCATCTTTACTTACTTATTGAATTATTTGTGCAATGTGGTATATCTGAGGGTTGAAGTTAAATATTGACATACACATATTTACCAACCCCTCCGCTCGGGCAGGATATGACACAAGGTCAATTTTTAAGCGTAGTTTAGCAGGTTTGAATTCAGAGTTTTTCTTCTTTTGACATATATAGCTATAAATTTGTAAAAAAACAAAAAAAACAGACATCTTCTGTTAATAAATATCTAGTTAGTTGTAATATGTGTTTTGTATTGTGTCTGTTATATGGATAAATATGTTTCTAATTTATTATACAGGTTATCAGACTTTAAATAAACAACGTAACACTGTATATAATTTGAAAAGTGTGCCAGAACCTTTTTCACTTGACATCTCTTTCTGCTTAAGCCAAAAAAGAAAAAAAAAAGAAAAAAGAAAAAACAAAGTATAAAGAAATCTAAAACACAAACCAAAAGTCAAATTCTGAGTGTCAATACAAAGCTCCCTTCAGGCTAATATAACAACATTAACAATTTCTTTTCTGACTTTAACATCCCACATCTTTTTACTATTTACTTTTTACTTCAGTCTGCCAAAGCAACAAACATCTTTTTTTTTTCCGCTTTGGTGTTTATCAAGAACATGACTCTCTCTGCACCTCTTTTTGTCAGACATTAAGTGTATACCTCCACACACAAATATCTAATTCTCTCTATATATATATTCATATATAAATAATATATATGGAAATCAGACCTAACCGATAAAATGAAACGCAGTTTCTTCCAGGCAGCGGTCACATCGATACTGCTATATGGATGCACTACATGGACGCTAACAAAACGGCTGGAGAAGAAACTAGATGGCAATTACACAAGAATGCTGCGTGCAATCCTGAACAAGTCCTGGCAGCAACACCCCACAAGACACCAACTGTACGGCCACCTGCCCCCTATCACGAAAACTATCCAAGTTAGATGAACCAGACATGCAGGACACTGCTGGAGAAGCAGAGATGAACTCATAAGAGATGTACTCTTATGGATCCCCACACATGGCCGCGCAAAAGCAGGACGACCAGCTCGAACGTACATTCAGCAGCTATGTGAGGATACAGGATCTTGTCCTGAAGACCTACCTAGGGCGATGAACGATAGGGAGGAGTGGCGAGAGAGGGTCAGGGATATCCGTGCTACCAGCACGATATGATGATGATGATATATATATATATATATATACACGCTCCCCCATGGGGGTTGAGCACTATGGCGAAGGAATTGTCGGCCGCCCCTAGTGTAATGCAAAGCTCTTCGTAAGAATTGAGCACTCTGGTAGCCGATAAGGTATAAAAAATGTAAACAAAGGCTGCTGCTGCTGTTGCTAAAAATAAAATACCTTAGAATTCCCTTAGCCAACGTAGTCCGCTTGGTGGCCGACAGGTCCGAAGCTTAGTCTAACGTAAAGTTGGACGGGTTTTGATCTCGGCTTCAAGCGTCCTGCATGTCTAGCCACACTGAAGAGTTCTGATAGAACAAAACAGTTTGTCTGTGGATGACAATATATATATATATATATATATATATATATATATATATATATATATATATATATATATATATGAAATTAGATATTTCTGTGTGGAAGTCTCTTTTTATCAGACATTAAGTCTATACCTCCACTCACAAAAATCTAATTTCATATGTATATATATATATATATATATATATATATATATATATATATACTTGGTTCTTCAGCTTTGGTGAGGCAACTAGACTAGGAGAAGGAAAACTCTGAATTTAAACCTGTTAAACTTCACTTAAAAAATTGACCTTGTGTTATATCCTGCCCGAGCGGAGGGGTTAGGTATATATATATATATATATATATATATATATATATATATATATATATATTCAATTCATTTCATTTTCTTAACTGCCCGATGATACCTGTTTTGCAAAAAACTCCATGAAACTCAGGGGTCGCAGTCTAAATTCCATGAATTGAATATATATATATCTAATATATATTTATTTATTATATATATATATATATATATATATATATATATATATATATATATATATATATATTTCGGTATTTCATGTACTTTACTATTTAGGAAGCTGGTTTAGTAGACCATTGTGAGTGAATCCAGTTCTCTCTGGACCCCACATATTTCTAGCTTTGTTCCACATCTATGCTATGTTTACCAAATAACTATACCCATAATTTATTTTCTCTCTTTCATAATGAATAAAACCTTGTTGGCTGGAGCTGTAGAATACATTGAATGCATCTTTGCAGAATGGTAAGACCTTCCTTCCCCAACGAGTGCCCTGGATATAACTCTAAACAATCTGATGGCTTAGGCTCCAGTGCTAGAACTCTGGGGAATTTGGAGTACCCCTTCATTGGTAGTGCTCCGCACCTCTCTTACCACATATACTTCTGTATTTATATAAACACATTCATATTTGTCATTTATCTGCAATTGCCTTCATGTATATTTACCCAACCCCTCTTCCACTGGCGGGATGTGAGTGCCTCTTCATAGCCATTACTTCCCAGTCCACTCTGACCTAAAATGGTAGTATCTTACCTATGGGTCAAATAGATCTGTTTAGAAATTATTCAAATTTGATTGGACTATGTGCAAAAAAAAAAAAATTAAAATGTTTAGAAACAACAACACAAAAAATGTAAATATGGACATATAGTGAATATGATTTCTTAACCCTAAACTAGTTGACATGCCATTAAAATCAATCAATCAACTAAAATTTGTCTCCGTATACAGTTGTATGTTTATGTATCCATATGGTTACGCACCCTCTTTACAAAAGCTCCTTATTTGCTGTTGTGATATTTTGTAACTTTTCTTCCAGTAATGTTTTATTCATTAATCAAAATAGATATTTATATATCCACCCACTCAATAGATTGTATACAACTTACATAATATATTTGATGACAGCACACAACTCCATTTAAACATCTTAAAACATTTTTTTGAGTTTTCAACTTTTAGTTGCTTAAATTCTGGCTTTTTTTTTGTTTCATTGTGTAAAAACATGTCTCATGATTCATCTGAAAGAAATGATTTCCCTTTTGACTAATAAGACAAAGGAATTATGAAAGTAAGATATTTGATTTAGAATTTTATGTGCTTAACCGCATGAAAACAATTCAGTCAGATTTGTAACACATGTAAAGAAAGAAGAAAAAAATCCCCAAATAGAAATGTGAATTTTACTTCATTCATAATGCAGCGGGAGGTCCTCATGGCGTAGTAGGTAACTTGGTGGACTGCAACCTCATAGTAAGAAACCAAACTTCATTCATAAGGGGAGTCTCTGTGGCATAGTAAGTAACTTGGTGGACTGCAACCTCATAGTAAGAAACCAAACTTTATTAATAAGGGGAGTCTCTGTGGCATAGTAAGTAACTTGGTGGACTGCAACCTCATAGGAAGAAACCAAACTTTATTCATAAGGGGAGTCTCTGTGGCATAGTAAGTAACTTGGTGGACTGCAACCTCATAGTAAGAAACCAAACTTTATTCATGAATAAATGTAATTCAATCAGATTTTATTTTGTAATTATTTTATCAATTTCCTTCTTATTGTTAGTATTTTGTCCAATTTAGTAAATTATAAATATATAGTGTATTCCAAGGAAAATGATCACTCTTTGTCTTTCTTTTTATTTAAATGTAAGTAAAGTTGGTGACCTTAGTCAAGGGTGTCCCGATAGCTCCCTTTTCATTAGTTACTAGACTGAGGTGTAGGGAAGGGCACTACTCCATTCCTTGGATTGCTCCACTTTACCCTTGATCCTTACCTTTATAATGCTAAGTGTTAAGCAAGATAGCATCAAGTACCATTTTCTGAGTCTTTGTTATGACTCGACCTGAGATTGAACCCCGATCTCTCGTACCATTGGTCAACACTCAACTCATTAGGCCAATATTTCTGATCAAATTCACTTAAAAAGTGAATTAATCATAGGTTTTTACCTTAGAACTCTTTTGATTTTTAGAATTTGACAATATTGAAAATTTCTTCAGG
The DNA here is from genome assembly GCA_963585895.1 of Sepioteuthis lessoniana. NCBI lineage: Eukaryota > Metazoa > Mollusca > Cephalopoda > Myopsida > Loliginidae > Sepioteuthis > Sepioteuthis lessoniana. The sequence continues at coordinate 13,085,498 of OY757940.1, read as the reverse complement.
CCACTTCAATATCCTAAATCTTTTAAGATAAAAGCTCTCAAAATTCACAAATGTTAATGTTCTCCAGAAATTCAAAACAATAATTTTTTCAATTATTATTCACTTCATTGATATATTTTTTATCCAAAAATTCAGCTACAAACATCATTGAAAAAAAAAACAACTTAGAAATTTAAACAGTCCCTAAATCTTCAAAGACAATTACAATTTTAATTAATGTTGGTTGGTTGGTTGGTTGTTTGAGTTTTATGGCATATCAACCTTTGTAGGTTATTTAATGCCAAATCCTCTTTATATATATATACATATTAAATATATATGATTTGGTTTGGTTGGGTTTTATGGCATATCAACCATTATAGGTTATTTAATACCAAATCCCCTTTATACATATATATTAAATATATATGATTTGGTTTGGTTGGGTTTTATGGCATTTCAACCATTATAGGTTATTTAATACCAAATCCTTCTTATCATCATCATCATCATGTCGTGCCACTAGCATGGATATCCCTGACCCTCTCACGCTACTTTTCCCTATCGTTCATCGCCTCTGGCAGGTCTTCAGGGCTACATCCTGTATCTTCACATAGCTGCTGGATGTATGTTCGAGCTGGTCGTCCTGCTTTTGCCTGGCCATATGTGGGGGTCCATAGGAGTACATCACTTATGAGCTCGTCCCTGCTTCTCCAGCAGTGTCCTGCATGTCTGGTTCGTCTAACTTGGATAGTTTTCGTGATGGGAGGCAGGTGGCCGTATAGTTGGTATCTTGTGGGGTGTTGCCACCAGGACTTGTTCAATATTGCTCGCAGCCTTCTTGTGTAATTGTCATCTAGCTTCTTCTCCAGCCGTTTTGTTAGCGTCCATGTAGTGCATCCATACAGCAGTATCGATACGACCACTGCTTGGAAGAAACTGTGTTTCATTTTATCGGTTAGGTCTAATTTCCATATGATCGATAGCCTATTGATAGCTGTCCATGCCTTCGTTAGCCGCGTGTCAATGTCTTTTTCAGTTGATGAGATGCTGCTTCCTAGGTAAGTGAATTTGTCTACTAGTTTAAGAGGGAGGGGTTCCGTCTAGTGTGGAGATGTCACCTGTTTGATTATAGCACATATATTCCGTTTTGTGTGCATTGACATGGAGGCCTATGCCTGCGGCTGTTCATTCCAAACTATGCAGTAGTGATTCGGCTTGGTTGGGTGTATTTGCCAGTATCGCTATGTCATCGGCGTAGTTGGCGTCGGTAATTGTTTTTGCGGGGTATCTTCTGCTTCTTTTCTTTGTCAGCTTGAAGCCGTTTTCTCTGATTTTATCAGTCGATATTCTAAGCATGTAATCTAAACAGATGATAAAGAGGTATAGAACTAGCGTGTCTCCTTATACATATATATTAAATATATATAATTTGGTTTGGCTGGGTTTAATGACATATCAACCATTGTAGGTTATTTAATGCCAAATCATCTTTAAACATATATATTAAATATATATGATTTGGTTGGGTTGGGTTTTATGGCATATCAACCATTGTAGGTTATTTAATCCCAAATCCTTCTTATACATATATATTGAATATATGATTTTTAAAAACATTTTGTTGATAATATTTTTAAATGAGCTAAAGCTCATTTTTTTTTTGCACACAGTTAAATGGTTTCACTTTTTTCTATCTAATACGAATAATTCTTTTTATGATTAATCATTTGTTTTCCCAAATTTCTATGTATCACTAACAATTTAATTACACATCAGGCATTTGCTTACACACAGTTAAATGATCAAACAGTTCTATTTCTTAAAATTCAGTTTAGCATAAGTACACAATTTAAATATCAGTTTTATTTGATCCATAGATAGTACCCTATCAAGTGCTACCATTAAGGGCCAGAGTGGATCTGGGAGCAATGGCAATAAAGAAGTACTCCGCATTCCCCAAAGCTCCAGCATTACTGGAACCTCCCCATCAGATTGTTTAGTGTCATATCCAAGACACTCATTGGGGAGGGTCTTATACATCTGCAGAGGTGCAGTTGGTATATTGTACAGCCTCAGTCAACTGGACAACACAATCTTAATTAATAATGAAATATAATGATACACACATCAAATCCAGGGCAAGCATTTATGAAAATACATGCCTGGATTGTAATTGAAAATATGTTGGTGAAACTTCTTATTGTTGAAAAAAATGAATTTATGAACACATCAGAAATTTGAAAAATGGAAACATAAATAATGGTCTGGTCTAACATAATTTACAAACTTATCAGATCTTTACTTCTAAAGTAAAGTTGGCCAACCGTCGTCAAGGGGGACCCGAAGGCTTCCTTTTCAATAGCTACTACACCGAGGTGTAGAAAAGGGCACCACTCCATTCCTTGGATTGCTTCACTTTACCCTTGATCATTACCTTATAATGCTGAGTGTTAAGCAAGGCAGCATCGAGTACCATTTTTTGAGTCTTTGGTATGACTCAACTAGGGATTGAACCCCTGTCTCCTGGACCATTGGCGAACACTCTACTCATTAGACCAAGATTCTGAAATGTAAGGTTCAACAATTTTCTGGTGTTTTTATTATGTAGAAGAAAAACACAGGAAAATTGTTGAATCTATTATTATTCTATATCACAATACTCTCAAACAGAGACTCGGCTTTTTCACTTTCTCTCTTTATTTGGTCAAATTGGTGCTGAAAAGATATAAAATGTAGATTATTGTTTTTTTTTATTTTTTAGCAACATACCAACATATCTTGGGTTATTTTATGCTTCAAGGCATTCATATTTACCTTTTTTGTGTAGTTATTTTGTAATAGGTTATTTTACACACGGCCCAATCAAATACTAATAATTTTAAAACATCTATTTGACCCATAGATGGGATCCTAACAGGCATTATAACTCTAGATCAGAGTGGACCTGGGAGTAATAGCACTGCCCAGAACTTGAGCCTCATTACAAGATGCAGTTTAGTGTCATACCTTTACAAGTTACTCCTTAATGTTGTAAAAACAATATAGTACTCACCATCGCATTGGGATTCCAATGAGCATCTAGTTAGCAGGCCATGGCTCCATGCAGTCACTGGTATTTGTCGAGCACTTCTCATACACGTGAGCTTTGCACAAGGCCTTTGTTATTGTGGTTGGGTACCAGGTACAGAACCATAACCAGCATATGCCTGGAGGTTCCAAAAATGCTTTGAGCCCTGTCAGTATTCCACAAAAATCGGTACCAGATGATGAACCCAGCCTCTCTGAAGAAGGTTAGAGTCTGTGGGGGATGGCCCCCTGAGGCTCAAGGATGCCGGTTTCAGCTGCAAGATGTGAATGCTGGGCTTCCTAGGCACCTGTGTTGGGCAGCCTCAACTGACTACCACCAAGCTAAAAAAACACCCAATCTGATCTGTGTGCCTGTGAACATGCCTGGCTAAAGTGTGTCCTGATGCAGTGGATGAGGACTGAACAAAGCTCAGTCACCACTCTTTGTGTAGTCACTTGCATTTGTCGAGCACCCACTTACACATGAGTTTGGCACAAGACCGTTTTTTATTGTGGGTACCAGGTGCAGGACTGTAGATCACACATGCCTCGAGGTTCCAAAAATACTTTGAGCCCCGTCAGGATTCCCTTAAAAGAGGTGCCTTAGGCGCCAGGTGATAAACCTAGCCACTCTGAAGTGGGTTAGAGCCTGGCGGGGGAGGCCCCTTGAGACTCAAAGACACCAGTCTCAGCCGCAAGACACACATGCTGGGCCTCCCCGGCATGAGCCTCAACTAACTGCTACTAAACCAAGACACACCTGACCTGATTCATGTACCAGTGAACACAGCCAGCCAAAATGTGTGTCCCAACCCAGTGGGTGAGGACTGAACTTGGTACAGTCATTGTGCTTCATGCAGTTGCTGGGAGCATAATGCAGAATGGTGGATATTTATCTATCACCATATTCATACTGAAAGCAGTAGCCAATCAGGACTTGAGGAGTGGGATCATCCAGATGCTGGAATGGGATATTCTGGAGTACTATAACTACTGATTTGGAAAGTGCCCGTGGTGTAATGGTTATCATTGTAGGAAATGGACATGGCGACACGAGTTCAAATCCTGGACGAGACTTATTGCATTTCACATAGCACTATTACCCTTGGGAAAGGTATGAAACCAATTATTCTTCCTCCAGCTATGGGTAAATAGTAGGGCAGACTAGATTCTTCAGCCTTGGCTAGGCAACTAGTCTAGGAGAAGAAAAACTCTGAATTCAAGCATGTTAAACTCCGCTTAAAAATTGACCTTATGTCATATCCTGCCCGAGCAGAGGGGTTGGGTAAATATGATAACTACTGATTGCTTTTTACAACCAAGGCAGTCATAATTGGCTAGTCTTTCGGGGTTTTAAGTAGGTCTTTTTCATAGACCAAATGTGGTATTTTGGTGGTTGCTGTGCATATGGCAATGGATGAATGGTTATATATTGTACTGTTGAATGGGTCGGCGAATGTGGCTAGCTAGGTTCCCTTAGAAAACATAGTAAAAGCAAGACTGCTCCCTCCCCCCAGAAACTTAAGGCCTTGTGCCTTCTTTGTAATTCTACAAAGAAATAAACACTCATAATTGGCTAGTCTTCTATTGTTGCTGCTTGACACAGCAGTATTCTGACTCATTCATTTCAACAATATGAAGGATACCTTTTTGGGGGAAGAAGGGATTGAACCCCTCAGCAAGGGATATAATCAGTATATTCTAAGTCCTGCCCAAAAGTATTTATGATTTTGTTTTTTAAGCAATCTTCCTCTCTCTCTCTTTCTTTGTTTAATGGCATATCAACCTTTCTAGGTTATTTAATTCCAAAGCCATTCTCCTAGAAGAACAATAGTGGTACTATTTAACCCATACCTAGGAGGATAAGGGGGTTCATACCTTTCCCAAGGGTGTTTGCCCGAAAGTGAACATAATAGCGTGACTGGAGTCCAAACTCGCTTACTACGATTCCGCTGTCCATAGCGTTAACCATTACACCACAAGGACACCCCCTCTGTTGGAACTGAACAATTAAGAACCTAATTTTAAGTTTAGTTTTAATTACATATTATTTTGAGCTAAACGGAGCCACTGGTCTAATGAGTACAGTGTTTGCCAATGGTCCAGGAGACAGGAGTTCAATCCCAGGTCGAGTCATACCAAAGACTTAAAAAATGGTACTTTGACATTTATACTGTGTAACCTGTATTATTTGAAATATAACTGTTTTTAACTGTGTGTAAACAAAATATTGTTTTTAAACCAATGACTAACTGTATGTAAACAAAAAACTGTGTAGTAATGTTAAACTGAATTATTTGAAATTAAGTGAAACCATTTAACTGTGTGCAAAAAAATAAGCTCAGGCTTGTTTATAAATGCTATCTACAAAATGTCTTTATACATTTTTGATATATGTATAAAACGAATTTGGCATTAAATAACCTACAATGGTTGATATGCCATAAAACCCAACCAGACTAAATCATATATATTTAATATATATGTATAGAGAGGATTTGGCATTAAATAACCTACAATGGTTGATATGTGATAAAACCCAACCAAACCAAATCATATATATTCAATATATATGTATAAAGAGGATTTGGCATTAAATAACCTACAATGGTTGGTATGCCATAAAACCCAACCAAACCAAATCATATATTTAATATATATATAAAGAGGATTTGGCATTAAATAACCTACAATGGTTGATATGCCATAAAACCCAACCAGACCAAATCCTTTATATCTAATATATATATATATATATATATATATATATATATAAAGAGGATTTAGCATTAAATAACCTACAATGGTTGATATGCCATAAAACCCAACCAGACCAAATCATATATATTTAATATATATGTATAAAGAGGATTTGGCATTAAATAACCAACAATGGTTGATATGCCATAAAACCAAACAAAACCAAGCATTAACAAACCAAGTTTTTATTACAAGCATATTCAGCAGGTGTATTAATATAATAGTGAGAGGATCCCAGATATAAAATATCACTTTTTTTTTCTTGTAGATTAATCAATGGAAAATTACTTGTTAAAAGCAAAGAAATATATATTGATGACAATGACTGATTTTAATATGTCAACCCATCTAGGGTTATTTTATGCCGGGAGATTAGACCATAGTATTCATTGTTTGTTCATTTTTACTTCTTTTTGTGTTTTTTTTTGTTTTGTTTTTTGCACACAGTCCTATTGAATACAAATAATTTTCAAACAGAACTATTTCATCCATCGGGAGAAATTCCCATGGTATAATGGCTAAAGTGGTGGACTGTGGCCTCAGAGTGAGCGAATTTGAACAAAATGTGTTTACAAATCATATCTTTAATATATATGTAAAAACAGGATTTAGTATTAAATAACCCACAATGTTGCATGTGCCATTAAACCAAACTAAACTAATGTTTTTCTTTATTGCTACAAAAACATGCGATATACAAAAAAAAAACATCTCATGAGCTTTCCAGATTGTGATTAATCAATGAATTGAGCCATTGACATACGAAAATTGGTTCTTTATGTAAACTGCTAACTAGTTTTAACAGAGTTTATATGTTTTAGTCAAGTTAGTACCATCTCCTCATTAAAATCGCTAGCCTCTAAAATTATTAGACCAGTTCATATACCTCAGTAGCAATATCTCATCTACTGAAAGTGATATCAACATAGGTAAAGCATGCCATTGACATGTTAACAAAAATGGGAATCAAATCTTTCTGATAAAATAAAAATGAGTATTCTTTCAAGTTGTGGCTGTGTCAGTACTACTGTATGGTCTACCACTTGAACTCTAAACGAAAACGTTCGGAGAAAAAGCTAGATGAGAACTACATGAAGGTATCATATGCTCTAAGGCCACTTACCTCCCATTTTACTTAACATCCAAGCAAGATGAATACGATATTCTGCATATTGCTGGAGAAGCAAGATGAACTCGTAAGCAATATTTGCTTGTGGACTCCTTGTAGCGAGAGAGGAAATTTACCTCCTGGATCAAAGCGCATAAGAATATGTCTTGCGTGACAAGCACTAGAAAATATGTCCACTTCTTGAGGCAGTAGTTATAGTGGGTTGATCTTGTCTGTCGCAAGAAGAAATCTACTACACATGTAAATTTCAATAAGCTGGAACTTGTGCATGCCAGCAGCAGGAGCGAGTTGTTTTTTGCGAACTGCTTTTTTGACTGACAGAACGAACGAGTTGACCAGAGGTGAACTGAGGAAGGGCTGCAAGTCGTGTGTGTTATTTTTGTCAACTGAGGCTACCCAATTGTCTGGAGACTGGGCTATTGCTCTTGTTCTACAACACTCCTACATTTGGATACATTAGTGTAGGACTTGCTAAGAGCAGTGATAGATGGATGGTGAGAAAGAGTCAAGAGAATCTGTGCTGTCTGCATGCCATGATGATAATGATCATTAACCATGCAAACATTCAGAGTTTAATTTGAATTTTCTTGTTTAAAAATAACATTTTTATGTACCATATTGGTTAGCTTATAAAACACACTTTTTTCTCACTAAAATATCCCAGAAAATCATCTGACATTTTATAAATTTCAGACCATTTACTTTAAAATCATTAATGTATAAACAGAACTTGGCATAAAATAACCATCAAGGGTTGATATGCCATTAAGCCAAATAACCTAACGTAACCTGTATCTAGTGTAGAATTTACATGTTTTATTATTGCAATGAATGTTTACACCAAAACATATATCAACACATTTAAATTGTTTTGAGAGATTGTCATTTTATCATTACAATTGTCATATTTGTGTATGATAATACAAGAGAGAAGAAAAAGAGAATTGAATCTGCACAACTCACTGACCAGGATGTCATACTGACTGCTATTTAGCATGGGTGGAAGAAATGGTAAGAAAACTACAATAAAATCAACAAATAAGTTGAAGTTTATGTACACAAATTTACAAGAGGGTTCTCTTTCCCTAGAGGACTTTGCAAGAAACTAAGTCGTTGAATGTCCTTTCTGTGGTGTTGGGTTCCCAGTACATTCATAGATGACTTGTTTGGGGCTATTCTTTGGTCTGCATGTGAGTTAAGGTGGCTTGGTTCCAAAAAGATATGTTCTGGATGTTGTCCATGCCTGGTGGTTGAAGCAAGCAAAGAACCTGATGTCTGTCGAAATTCCATAGGGGCTCCAAAAATGTCAACTGGTCATTGTGCAAATACACCTGCCCAAGCCTAATCCCTGTTACAGGGTGTGCTTTTTATGGGATCAAAAAAGCATGCACAACTTTAGTTTGGGGTGCCTTCCAATTGACTAAAAAAAAGCTTAATTCTGTGTCATGTAATTGCTCACCACTACATCCACCAGTCAGACTGTGGCTCCAAGCAGTCTACAAGCTGTTTTTTTTATTTTTGACCATGATGAAGAGTTTGTGAATTGTAACGAGATTCAATTTTTAAGTTTAACACAAATATTTTGACTAGTGTTTATCTCAGAAGAAGAATATAAAAGGTAACTTGATTATGTTTTTTAGTTTAAAAGAAAAAAATTGATTCTGCCGAAATCATATTTTAAATGTTGCTTTTATCTATAATCATATGCCATATTTTGAAAATCAGTGCGCTTTTACATGTGTGTCAAAAGTCAAAACAGGTCTGTGTTGGAAAGAATTAAATATTTATATTTAATTCTTTCCAACACAGACCTGTTTAAAAGTGATAAATAGATTCCTGGGGAAATATTAACCCATAGATATATGTTCATCGTATAGTTTATCATATTTTTGACAAATTTGCAATGTTCAATCCAAATGTCCACAAAACTGCCAATTTTTCCCACTGTGTATTTCCTCTTTCAATAAAGCTCTTTCCCTTTTTCATTGTGAACTTTTGAACACATCTATTATACAATTGTTTGTTTGGTTGTGTTTTATGGCATATAAACCCTTATAGGTTATTTAATGCCAAATTCTGTTTATACATACATATATAAAATATATACGATTTGTAAATACAGAGGAGTTTCCTTGTGTTTTTTTTTGTTTTTTGTTTTAAGAAAAATATTTTTAAAAATGATGAAGTATTCTGTTTGCTGACCTGAATGAATTTCATTAAAATAATTTTTTTTTCAGGTTATTGTTGATGATAAAGACCAAGGTACAGTTTACAAATTTCTTTGTAACTCTTGGTTAGCCACAGATGAAGATGATGGACATACTTATCGATATTTATGTCTATTTATTGATCCTAATGTTCCTCCTTCGGGTAAGTATCAGTTAACCATCAAATATTAATGGGGGGGTGTCCTCATGGTGTAATAGTTAAAGCGATGGACACCGAAATTGTAGTAAGTGAGTTTATACTCCAGTTGTGATATTATGTTCACTTTCGGGCAAATACCCTTGGGAAAGGTATGAGCCACCTTATCCTCCCAGCTATGGTTTAAATAGTAGCACTACTGTTCTTCTAGGAGAATGGCTTTGGTGTTAAATAACATACAAAGGTTGATATACCATTAAACAAAGAAACCAAACCAAACCAAACAAATATTAATAGCAATAACCTTAACCTTCACTATATCATATCATTAATGATTTATTCAGAGTTTTATAATTTTTTATATAGCATCATGATGACTCCGATGGTTTCTTTGGGGAGACCATAGGTAAGAAGTATTTGCTCCATCTTCCCCTTGTGTATGGAGTCAAATGCGTTGGAAAACTATGCTATATAAAAACACGTAAGTAAAAGTTCGCTCACTGGATGGAGGCACAGACTACTTCGACTTTGTAGCAGGTGTGCTGCAAAGAGACACCTGTTTACTATCTGCTGCGACTACATGCTTTGAATGTCTATAGATTTAATGAAAGAAAACAGCTTCATGCTGCCACAGGAAAGAAGCAGAAATTACCCTGCACAAAGTATTATAGACATGGAATATACCAATGACATAGCGCTTCTAGCAAATACACCTGCCCAAGCCTAATCCCTGTTACATTGTCTAAAACAGGCAGCTGGTAGCATAGGGCCTCCATGTGAATGCAGATGAAACAGAATACATGTACTTTAATCAAAGAGGTGACATTTCCACACTTAATAGTGGTCCTCTGAAACTAGTGGACAAGTTCACCTACCTTGGAAGCAGCATCTCATCTACTGAAAATGACATCAACATGCGACTAGCAAAGACATGGACAGCTATTGATAGGCTAGCAGTCATATAGAAGTCAGACATGTCCAATAAAATAAAATGTAGTTTTTTTCCAAGCAGCAGTCATATTGGTACTGCTATATGGATGCACCACATGGACACTAACTAAGTGTACGGAGAAAAAGCTTGACAACAATTACACAAGAATGCTGCAAGCTGTATTGAACAAGTCTTGGAGGCAACACTCCACAAAACAGCAGCTGTAACGCCACCTACCACCCATCACGAAAACCATCCAAATTAGACAAACCAGACATGTGCGACACTACTGGAGAAGTAAGGACAAACTCATAAGCGATATACTCTTGTGGACCCCTTCACATGGACGAGCAAATGTTGGACGACCAGCTAGAACCTATATACAACAGCTCTGTGTTGATACAAGATGTAGCCTGGAAGACTTGTTGTGAGCGATGGACGATAAAGACAGGTGGTGAGAGAGTGTCAGTGAAATCCATGCCAGCAGCATGACATGATGATGATAATAATTTAGTTATGTTTGTTGCTTCTTTAAGAGGTAGAAAGATGTTATAGCTTTTTTAGGCATCTAGAGGCTTTGACTTTGTGTTGCAACCTGCTCATGTAGAGGGGTTGATTAAACATGAATGTACAGGGTGAAACACTATAGCTTTATTTTAAAACTTTTATTGAAAAAATTAATTCAGCTAACTTGATTATGTAGTAGAGCTTACATTTACAGGATGAAACGATAAAATTGTTGTCCTAAAGAAAACAATACTACAGCTTTATTTTAAAACTCTTATTGAAAAAATCAATTCAGCTAACTTGATTATGTAGTAGAGCTGACATCTATTCAATGTAGCCACCTTCAGCCTCAATCTTCGCCTTGATACAGATTCGGAACTGGAAGCATGCTTTTCTCACAAGCGCCGCCGGGAGCTCGGTGAATACTCAGCAGATGGCGGTGATCAGGCTGACTTTGGTGTTGTGGGAGGTCATGTTGGTGATGTTCTCGGCGTATGACCAAATGAAGTAGTCCAGCGAGTTCAGGTCAGGAGAGGAGGGAGGCCTGATGGAGTTGATTGGCCTGAGGTTCTTTGTCTTCTCAGTCAAGATCTGGCTTGTCTGGCACCTGTTGGACCTACACTTCAAGTCCCCCTTCACAGATGCATTCACAGTTGTTTGTGAGATGCCTAAATCTCTGGCAATCTGCTGAATAGGCCACTGGGGAGTTTCCTCAATGACTGCCTGGACCTTTTCGATAAACTTCTTGGTCTGGGTCTTCTTGGCAGTGTCCTTCCGCTCCACCACCTCCAAACGGTCATCTGATGTGTTGAGCTGTGCCCTCAAGTGTTGAACCATCCGGATTTGCATTTTGAGGGTGCTGGCAATAGTCCTGTTGTCATAACTTGGATCGGTAGAGAGCATGAGATGTACAAAGGGGCATCTCCAATCTTGCTCGTTGAACATTGTGTCACTTTCAGACATGATAAATGGATCCTATCACTCTTGGGATTTGTACACAACTGGCCAACTAGTAGATGGTCTGCAACAAAAAAAAAAAAACGGTTTTCATTAAATGGAAATAAAATCATGTCATCTTTTCTAGGGTGACAATTTTATTGTTCCACCCTGTATGTATATATATATATATATATATATATACATATTATTTTTTATTACATCTCTTATAGCATATATAAAAACAATTTTTAAAATTTTCTAAAAAATTTTTTTTTTTTCTACAAAAGCATTTTCTCTTGATGATGACCTTATGTGGCTGAGAAGGTTCCTTGGTGTTTTTATTTATTTGTTCCATTTGGTTGGTAGTAGAGGTCACTGTTGTAGTTATTTGTTTCAGGTTTAAGTATCTGACTTCTTTTGTTCTTCCTCTTACCCCATCTAACTTGTCAGCTTCTTTGTCTGTGGGAGGCTGCAAGAGAATTTAAGGAAGGAATTAAGGAAAGAGATGAAGATACCTGTTTAAATTCCAACTTTATTTTAGGGTTTTTAATGACTATTCTGTGGCGGGTGGGGAGTTTTCCTGAAACAGTACAAATATGTCACATTTCCTTGACAAGGCTTTAAATTTATTTTTCACTTTTGGTGGTGGTGAGTTTAAGGTTGTTGGTTGTGTTCAGTGGGTATTTTTTAATAGAGGCTGCAGCTACAGGAAATGCAACCTGCCTCCAAGTTCGAGACTGGGTGAACACAGGCACTATCTGCCAGCAGCTGAATGAAAGAGTGTCCTTTCAGTACTACGATGAAGGCTGGAGGGAGAACAGATTTTTCTTTAGTACCGTGACTGTGTTTTTCAGGCATATACGGATTTCGCTTCTTGTCAAAGGCTTCTGAGAAACTGCTATATTTTTGATTTTTTATTTTCTATTTTAACTTCCACAACCTAACATCAAAACCTGTTGAGAATAATCAAAAATAAACAATATAAAAGAAATATTCCTATTTGTGTTATCATTTTTGCTCAACATATATATATATATATATATATGTGTGTGTGTGTGTGTGTGTGTGTGTGTGTGTGTATACATATATGTGTGTGTGTGCGTGTGTATATATATATGTGCGTGTATGTGTGTATATATGTGTGTGTGTGTGTATGTGTGTGAGTGTGTGTGTATATATATATGTGTGTGTGTGTATATATGTGTGTGTATATATGTGTGTGTGTGTGTATGCGTGTGTGTATATATATATATATATATGTGTGTGTGTGTGTGTGTGTGTGTGTGTGTGTGAGTATATATATATATATATATATGTGTGTGTGTGTGTGTATATATATGTGTGTGTGTATATATATATATGTGTGTGTGTGAGTGTGTGTGTGTGTGTGTGTGTATATGATATGTGTGTGTGTGTGTGTGTGCAAACAAATCTTTTTAGATGTGATAAATTAGGAGGATCTAAGAAAGAATTTACTAGGGTGTCAGGACCCCCCATAGTTTTTTTTCACCTAGATCTGAAGGATTTTAGCCATTCTCTGACCATTGTTAAGAAAAAGGAATGAGCCAGGATGTCTTTGGAGAAACTGATGTGCTGAACTCTCATTGGCACTTCCCATCTTGGACAAGAGCACTTGAATTAGGTCATTTGGTGCAGTAAATCTGTTGTTTGTTTGTGTTTGTTTTTTTATTTTTTTAAATTTTTAAAAATTTTTTTGTTTTTGTTTTTGTTTTTGTTTAGTTTTTCGCACAAAAAGTTTTACATTAGAGATGTTGTAATTTTGAAATCATTTTGAAAGCTATGTATTCAGGGTTGATGCATTTAATCATTCAAACTAACATTACCCTATTTACCAACCCCTCCGCTCGGGCAGGATATGACATAAGGTCAATTTTTAAGTGAAGTTTTACAGGTTTGAAATCAGAGTTTTCCTTCTCCTAGACTAGTTGCCTCACCAAGGCTGAAAAACTCAGTCTGTCCTACTATTTATCCATAGCTGGAGGGAGAATAATTGGATTCATACCTTTCCCAAGGGTATTAGTGCTATGTGAAATGCAGTCGGCTTCATCCAGGACTTGAACTCATGTCACCATGTCCATTTCCTATGACAATAACCATTACACCACGGGCACCTGACGATGATGATTAGCAAAATGAAATATATTCATTGTGGGTTTCTTTATTTCCAGTCCTCAATTATCTATTTTCATTGTTTGCGGCTAATATTCTATCAAACATAGGGAGATGGGTGTGTATATATGTTAAGTATTCTGGTGGTGTAACGGTTAGCAAGCTTGACTAGCAAACCTACACGAGTGAGTTCGAGTCTCATTGGGCGCCCCATTCATTCAGCCTTGTGCCACATCGAAGCAAAGAGCTTTGTAAATTACTATATGTCAAGTATTCCTGTATTGTTACTTGGCTGCAGTCAGGATTGAACCTGCAACCTCCAGATGATCGTCTCCTTAGAAACTTAGGGAACCAACGCCTATAACCATTACGCTATGCGTTCTGGGCACATAGTGTTAATGGTACTATTCAATTCATAGCTGAGAGGAGTGGGTAAGGGGGGGTCACACTATTAATACCCTTGGGAAAGATATAAAACCCTTTACCCCCTCCTCTCAGCTATGAATTGAATAGTACCACATACACTATGTGTCCTGAACACATAGCATAATGCTTATAGGAATTGGTTCCCTAAACTTCTTAGGAGACAATCATCTGGAGATTGCTGGTTCAATCCTGACTACAGCTGAGTAACAATACAGGAATACTTAACCATGTTATGGCTAACAGAATCAGAACAGGCAACCCGTGTGGATTCAATAACGGATGTAGTTCGAAGTTCCATGAAGGTTCCCGAGTTCAACAAACACCTGAAGAAGGCCAGAGGACATATCATCCAAAACATTGTGGAAATAACAATAAAGATGAAGACAATAGTCAGAACACCCTTAACGATAAAAATCATCAAGCTTTGTCTCAGAAATTTAGACGGCTAACATCCTGGATTGTTGTAAGCAAATTTAAATTCCAGTTGCACTATTATATTCATTTTCTGACTAATATCCTTGGAAAGTTTGGAACTTCCCTTCCTCCCTCAGCCATGGGTTAAATAGTACCACCACTGTTCTTCTACAAGGCTGATTTTGACATTAGATAACCCATACAGGTAGATATGTCATTAAACAAAGAAAAACAAATTAAATAACTATAAAACCTTGGGGTTAACTGATTCTTTTCATAATTGATTTTAACGATAAAATTTATCTTGTAAATCATCTTTAGGATTCATGTTTATTTTTCAAAATTTTATTTATTATTTTTGTTTAATGAATCTTATATGAATCATATTACAAATTTCTTTCTTATATTTAAAGGATTGAGATTTTCTTTAACCAAATTTTCTTCAAAGGTAAAGATATTTTTTTCCTGAATGATAAACCTGAAAAATAAAATATTTCCACATTCAAGCTCATCAATTTGAGGAATACATTACAGAATATTTGGGGGTGGCCTCGTGGTGTAATGTTTAAAGAGCTGGACTGTGGAATCATAGTAAGCGAGTTCAAACTTGAGTTGCGCTATTATGTTCACTTTCGGACAAATACCCTTGGGAAAAGTATGAACCCCCTTATCCTCCTAGGTATGGGTTAAATATTACCACTACTGTTCTTCTTGGAGAGTGGCTTTGGAGTTAAATAACCTAGAAAGGTTGATATGCCATTAAACAAAGAAACCAAACCGAAACCAAACAAATCTTTTCATTAAAAACTCCACATGAATCTCTTCATACAAATCTTTTCATTGGGGGGTATCCTCGTGGTGTAATGGTTAAAGCGATGGACTACAGAATCATAGTAAGCGAGTTCGAACTCCAGTCACGCTATTACATTCACTTTCGGACAAATATCCTTGGGAAAAGTATGAACCCCCTTATCCTCCCAGCTAGGGGTTAAATAGTACCACTACTGTTCTTCTTGACTTTGGCATTAAATAACCTAGAAAGGTTGATATGCCATTAAACAAAGAAACCAAACCAAATCAAACCAAACCAAACAGAATATTTCCTGGCTTTTGTACATTTGTTTTTTGGGGGGTTTTTAATTTTTTTTTTTTTTTTCTTTTTTGCCATCAGGCTGTTGAAAACCCGTCAGATGTATTTTTATTACATGATACTGAATAATATTTGATAGAAGAGTCTGTTCCTTCTTACCTTCTCTGCAAATCATATCAGGCTATATGACCCCCAAAGAAGTTTTAGCTAAAAGTCAAATCTCATCTTACACTTGGACAACTACAGTAAATCCCCCAGCCCCGGGGACAGGCAAGTTAAGCAAACACACTTTACCAATCTCTAGTGACATAACACAACCTCAGAATTACTTTTTATAGTTATAATTCTTTTATACCCCTCACCAAGAGGATGCTACTGTATCAAGTAAGTAAAATAAAGTGATTTAGTTTCAATGACATAGGCGAGAAACTCTAAGAGAAAGGTTAAGTTTCAAATAAGCGAAATCTTATTACTCACTGCAAGCAAAATTAGAAATAGAATCTGATATCCAAAAGACAGAAAATGTCTGCTGATAATGTCAATGTTTATAGAGTACAATGGTTTATCAAAGATTTCCTGTTGAGAAAATTTATAGAAATATTTATTTTGTGAAAATAGAGATTTTGAAATCAGTATTGAAAATCTACAACTATCATCTTCAGTTAAAAAAAGAAAAAAAAAAAAAACTGGAATTAATGTTTATGAAAAATTTCTAAGAAAATAGATTTTGATTGATTTTAATGTCATACCAGCCTGTCTGGAGTTATTTTATGCTGAGAGGTGGCAAAATTTAGATTGGTTTGGTTGGGTTTTATGGCATATCAACCATTGTAGGTTATTTAATGCCAAATCCCCTTTATATATATATATTAAATGTATACGATTTAGTTTGGTTTGGTTTTATGGCATATCAACCATTGTAGATTATTCAATGCCAAATCCTCTTTATACATATGTATTAAATATATATGATTTGGTTTAGTTGGGTTTTATGGCATATCAACCCTTGTATGTTATTTCATGCCAAATCCTCCTTATACATATATATTACATGTATATGATTTAGTTTGGTTTGGTTTTATGGCATATCAACCATTGTAAGTTATTTAATGCTAAATCCCCTTTATGCATATATATTAAATATATGATTTGGTTTAGTTGGGTTTTATGGCATATAAACAATTGTAGACTATTTAATGCCAAATCCTCTTTATACATATACATTAAATGTATATGATTTGGTTTGGTTGGGTATTATGGCATATCAACCATTGTAAGTTATTTAATGCTGAATCCCCTTTATACATATATATTAAATATATATGATTTTCTTTGGTTGGGTTTTATAGCATATCAACTATTGTAAGTTATTTAATGCCAAATCCTCCTTATACATATATCTTCAATATATATGATTTCTAAACACATTTTGTTGATTACATTTTTAAACAAGCATGACTCATTTTTTTCACATACTTAAATGGTTTCAAGTATTGCTATCTAATACAAATAATTCTACTTACTATTAATCATTTCTTTGCATACAGTTAAATGTTTTCAAGTATTGCTATGTAACAGTAACAATTTAACATAAGTCATTTGTTTACACACATTTAGATAGATATACATGATTAGTTTGTTGGTAATTTCATTTTTAAATGTGTTAGAACTAATTTGTTTGCACACTAGTATTGCTATTGTTTCGACAATTAAATGGTTTAAATTATTGCTATCTAATGCTTGTAATTCTATTCAATATTAATCATTTGTTTGTGCCCTGTAAGTAAAGTTGGCAATCTTAGTTGAGGGTGATCCGAAGGCACCTTTTTCAATAGCTACTACACCAACGTGTAGGGGAGAGTGCTACTCCATTCACTGGATTATTCTACTTTACCCTTGATCTTTACCTTATAATACTGAGTGTTAAGCAAGGTGGAATCAAGTACCATTTTTTGAGTCTTTGGTATGACTCGACCTGAGATTGAACCCTGGTCTCCCGGACCATTGGCAAACACTCTACTCATTAGGCCAAACACTAATTATTCTATTCAACATTACTCATTTGTTTGCACACAGTTAAATGATAAAAAGTATTGCTATGTATCATTAACAATTCAATTAAACATCAGTCATTTGTTTACACACAGTTTAATTATCAAACAGTTCTATTTCTAACAATTCAATTTAGCAGAAGTCATTTTAAGTTTAAATGTCAAACAGTTCTTTTGACTCATAGATAGGACCCTATCAAGTGCTACCATTCCAGGTCAGAGTGGATCTGGGAACATTGTAAATGAATGGGTACTTCACATTCCCCAAAGAGCCAGCATTTCTGGAGCCTTACCATCAGATTGTTTC
>OY757940.1:13022402-13064902 GCA_963585895.1 Sepioteuthis lessoniana | reverse complement strand
AACCACTCATTGGCTTAGTGGGTAAAGTGTTCACCAATGGTCTGGGAATTACATCATTTTCCTGGTATGATATACAGAAGAGTCATGCTTTTTAAAATGTGTTAGACTATGACATCGTAGAAAGCAAGTTCAAACTCCAGTCACACTATTACGTTCATTTTCAAACTAATACCCCTGGTAAAGGCATGAACCCCCTTACCCAGGTGTACTCATGGGGTAATTGCTAGAGTGCTGGACTGCACCCTCAAAGTAAATGAGTTTAAACTCCAGTTTAGTTATTACGTTCACTTTTAGCCTAATATTCTTTGAAAAGTATGAACCCATTCTATAGGTTAAAAGTATCACTGCTGTTTTTTTTTCAGGGACTGCTGTGGCATTAAATAACCCATAAAAGTTGATATGCTAATTAGCAAAAGAAACCAGAACTGAACTTCCTTAACCCTTCAATTGTGTGTTAAATAGTAATGGTACTATTCTTTTACAAGGATGGCTTTGGCATTATATAACCCACAAAGGTTGATAAGCCATTAAACAAAGAAACCAAACAAACCAAATAAAGCATGTTAGCCACTACACCATGGGGAGCCCCACCCCCACCCAATTAATGTCCTACATCTGATTGTGAGGCTCCAGTTGTGGAGCTTTAAGAAATGTGAGGTACCCTTTCATTGCCATTACTCCCAGGTCTACCCTAACCCAGATTGGTAGTACCTGTTAGGGTCCCATCTATGACTCAAATAGAATGTTTAATCATTTACTATGGTGTAGTGGATAGAGTTTTTGCCAATGGTCCGGGAGACCTGGGTTCAATCCCAGGTCGCATCATACCAAAGACTTTAAAAATGGTACTTGATACCTCCTTGCTTAACACTCAGCAATATAAGGTACATATCAAGAGGAAAGTGAAGCAATCCAGGGAAAGGAGTAGCAACCTCCCCTACACCTCGGTGTAGTAGCTATTGAAAAGGGAGCCTTCTGGTCGCCCTCAACTATAGTTGCCAACTTACTTATACTTGAAGCCATTTAACTGAGTACAAACAAATGAGTTCTGACTTGTTTAAAAATTGTTACCTACAAACTGTTTGTTTACAAATCATATATATTGAATATATACGTATAAGGAGGATTTGGCATTAAATAACCTACAATGGTTGCTATGCCATAAAACCCAACCCAACCAAATCATATATATCTAATATATATGTATAAAGAGGATTTGGCATTAAATAACCTACAATGGTTGATATGCCATAAAGACCCTCCCTCCCAACAAGTGTCCTGGATATGACATTATACCATCTGATTGTGAAGTTCCAGTAATACTGGAGCACCCCTTCACTGTCATTACTGCCAGTTCCACTCTGACCCAGAGTAGTAGCACCTGATAAGGTCATATCTAAAAGATGAAATAGAACTGATTGACGTTTCATCTGAGTGCAAACAAATGACTTATGCTAGATTGAATTGCTAGAAATAGAATTGTTTCATAATTTAACTGTGTGTAATGACTGATGATAATTGAATTGTTAGTGATACATGTGTGGAAAAAACTGAGCTCAGGCTTTTTAAAAACATTATCTGCAAAATGTATTTACAAATCATATATAAAATATATATAAACAAGATTTGGCATGAAATAACCTACAATAGTTGATATGCCATAAAACCAAACCCAACAAAATCCTATTTAATAGATGTGTATAAAGAGGATTTGGTACTAAATAACCTAGCAAAGCATATATATTTAAAATATATGTGTAAAGAGGATATGCCATAAAACCATACCAAATCATATATATTTGATATATTATTTATAAAGAGGATTTGGCACTAAATAACCTACAATGGTTGATATGCCATAAAACCCAACCAAACCAAAGCATATATATTTAAAACATATGAGTAAAGAGGATTTGGCATTAAATAACCTACAGTGGTTGATATGCCATAATACCAAACCAAATCATATATATTTAATATATAATTTATAAAGAGGATTTGGCACTAAATAACCTACAATGGTTGATATGCCATAAAACCCAACCAAAACAAAGCATATATATTTAATATCTATGAGGATTTGGCATTAAATAACCTACAAAGGTTGACATGCCATAAAACACAACCAATCAATTAGTTGATATGGAATAAAAGTATCTGTGATCCTTTTCTTTTATGAAAGAAATATAGGTTTCCATTTTTTTTTTCCTACTGCATTTCTTTGTGTTAAAAACCACTACCCTCATGATTGCCCCATATTCGTGATAAGAAAACAAATTTTTTTTATATATTAAAACCTTCATCTGATTTTAGGAAGAATGTATGTATTTACCCAACCCCTCCTAATGAAAAACTCTGAAATAGCTAGAATCTGTGATTACAATTCATCTGAGAATCGTTTGTAAAAATGTTGAGAGAAGAGGGACAAAATTGTAACCAAGGGATTTCGGTTCATGCCTTTGGGTTTAGTTAGACTGAGAACCTTTTGGCTCAACACATGGGTTAGTTAGGTGCAAACATTGATGCAGGTGTTAACGCGGGTGTGGGTGGGCGGACGGAGGTGTCACTCAGAGATGTCACAATAGTCCGAGACGAAACGGGTGACGGAGTGCGAGTGACGTCACGCACCGGAAGCGCGCAGAGGTTTGTGGAGAATTGAAAGAAATTTAGAGAGTTGAGTACTAGACACCAAACAAGCTTTTGGAGCTCGCAGACACGAGGCGAACTTGCGCCTTATGGGGCCACTCGAGATGGGGACCAAATGAATAAGACAGCATAGAAGATTGTGTCTCTCCTCATTATGTCAAAACCTTTAACTCAAAGTTAATAAAAAAGTTTCCTACCTGAACTAGAAGTCGTTAAGTGTTTTTGAATTTCGAGATTCCTATGTTCTTTATATGATCTATTGTTATTAATATTATATGTCTATTTCGCACATGGCATTAATTGTGAATATGGTACAAAATGGCTACCATCATTTGTCTTAATGGTCTTTAAATATCAAAATTTCAAACAAGATTTGCTAACTACTGTTACTGAATTTGATTCTCATTGGGTGCCGCATTTTTCTGGCCTTGTGCTAAACTAAACTAAGTTTAGTGTGGATTTATCAAATCCGTCTGCCACAATCCTTGGTCTAAGAAAAAGAAAACAAATCAAGTTGACTGAGCTTAAAAATAAATTGACCTTATGTCAAATGCAGAAAGGTTTGATAAATGCGGACTATTCAAAGTTGACCTTTGACATCAGATGCCCAAAATATTCCCTTTCTGATCAAAAGGAATGAGACAGAGACTGACATATGTATTTATGAAAGCCTTTTGTCACAGGCATGATGTGACACAAGGTCAATTTTTAAGCAGAGTACAGTTGGTTTAAATTCTGAGTTTTCCTTTTTCTTTCACTGGTTTCCTTACCAAAGCTAGAGAACCCAGTCTGTCCTATTACTTATCCATAGTTTGATGGAGAACTGATAGTTATGCTTTCCCCAAGGGAATTAATGCAAAGTAAAATGCAAAAAGTCTTGAACAGAATTTAAACTTGGTCCACTGATTCCATTTCCCAGTATGCTAGGGGGGTGTCCTCGTGGTGTAATGGTTAAAGTGATGGACTGCGGAATTGTAGTACACGAATTTGTACTCCAGTTACGCTATTACGTTCACTTTCGGGCAAATATCCTTGGGAAAGGTATGAACCCCCTTATCCTCCCAGTTATAGGTTAAATAGCACCACTACTGTTCTTCTAGGAGAATAGCTTTGGCATTAAATAACCTACAAAGGTTGATATGCCATTAAAACAAAGAAACCAAACCAAACCAAACCAATATGCTAAGGTTGCTTCTCATAAGTAAAAGTAAAGTTGGTGACCATAGTTGAGGGCAACCTGAGGGCTTCCTTTTCAATAGCTACTACACCTTGGTGTTAAGGAGGGCGCTGCTCCATTCCCTGAATTGCTCTGCTTTACACTTGATCCATACCTTTATAATGCTGAGTGTTAAGCAAGGCGGCATCAAGTACCATTTTTTGAGTCTTTGGTATGACTCAACCTGGAGATTGAACCCCAGTCTCCCGGATCATTGGTGAACACTCTACCCATTGATCCAATGGCCGGTATTATAAGTCTGAATAACAAATTTATTAGCTTTATATCAAACCATTTTATGAAAGCCCAGTTGCCTGGAGGTATAGAATATACCGCCTGCATCTCTGCAGAAGGGTAAGACCGCAACCCTCCCGAGTATCCTAGATATGATATTAAGCCATCTGATGATGAGGCTCCATTAATGCTGGAGCTTTGGGGAATGTGGAGTACCCCTTTATTGCCATTGCTCTCAAGTCCACTCTGATCTAGAGTGGTAGCATTTTATTGAATTGATTGACTGAGTGCAAAGAAATAACTTTGGTTAAATTGAATTGTTAGATATAGAACTGTTTGATTATTTAACTGTGTGTAAACAAATTGCTGATGTTTAATTGAATTGTTAATGATACATAGCAATACTTTGAACTATTTAATTTTGTTGACTTATGTTTAAAAATCATATATACCTATCTATAAACCAGATTTGGCATTAAGTATCCCTTTAATGTTTGCCATGAAACCAAACCATTTTATTATCTGTCATGGACAAACTCTTTCGATTTGTTAATATAGATAACTTTTAGCTGTTAGATTTTTCTCACTTTTTCTGGATAATTTTGATGGCACAATAAACCTTCTAAAGATATTTTATAGCTAGAGGTTAGAGAATTGTGTTCATATGAAATTTTTTTTGTCCAGCTGTTTCTAAAGATTTTTTTTTTTTTTGCACACAGGCTTATCAAATATGAATAATTTTCTAATAGATTTGTTTGACCCATTGTTGGAACCCTAACAGGTATTCTAGGTTAGAGTGGACCTGGGAGTAATAGCAAGGAAGGGGTACAACACTCTCCAGATCTCCAGAACTAGAGCTTCACCATCAGAAACAGGTTAATGTCATAATTAGGATATTCCTTTTTGGAGGGATCTTATCCCTCTGCAGGGGGTACAGTCAGGTTATTTTAAGCACTACCAACAGGGCATGTCTGTTGCATAGGTCTTGATACTAAAGAGAAGTTTCTTTTGGAAAAACATTTTTTGGCAATTACCTTGTTGGAGATTACTGCACATCCTGTTGTGTGTTTGGATCTCTCTATAAAAATATGTTTCATATAATGTTCTTTGATTTTATCAAGCTTTTCCTAAAAAAAAATTGTGTGTGTGTGTGTTTGTTTTTGGGAAGCTCACTTCAGTCTAATATTACTTCAGGTTATTCTATAGTCCAATGTGGGGCACCTGATATAATCATTTTTACCAACCCCTCCACTCAGGTAGGATATGACATGAGATCAATTTTTAAGTGGAGTTTAACAGGTTTGAATTCAGAGTTTTCCTTCTCCTAGACTAGTTGCCTCACCAAGGCTGAAGAACCCAGTCTACCCTACTATTTACCCATAGCTGGAGGGAGAATAATTGGATTCATACCTTTTCCAAGGGTATTAGTGCTATGTGAAAGGCAATCAGTCTCGTCCAGGATTTGAACTCGTGTCGCCGTGTCCATTTCCTACGACGATAACCATTACACCACGGGCATCTCCACCTGATATAATGAAGTCATATATATTCGTGAATGAGATTTTCAACTTTTCCTTAATGGATTCTGTCCAAAGACCAAAAGGCTTAATTGAATTTTCTTTTTCGTTGAATATATTTTTGTACTTTTAATTCAAGGTATAACCATGTGCGTAGTTGGATTGGAAATATTTAAGTTTGTACTTGGAATACATTACAAACTTTTTAATATTTAAGTTTGTATTTGGAATACATTACAAACTTTTTAATATTTAAGTTTGTACTTGGAATACATTACAAACTTTTTAATATTTAAGTTTGTACTTGGAATACGTTACAAACTTTTTAATATTTAAGTTTGTACTTGGAATACGTTACAAACTTTTTAATATTTAAGTTTGTACTTGGAATACGTTACAAACTTTTTAATATTTAAGTTTGTACTTGGAATACGTTACAAACTTTTTAATATTTAAGTTTGTACTTGGAATACATTACAAACTTTTTAATATTTAAGTTTGTACTTGGAATACGTTACAAACTTTTTAATATTTAAGTTTGTACTTGGAATACGTTACAAACTTTTTAATATTTAAGTTTGTACTTGGAATACGTTACAAGTGATACAAAAAGAAAAAAAGAAGAAAAAAAGACAGAGAAAACAAAAAAAACAAAAGAAAAAGTTATATTGAGAAATTGAATAAATATAAACAGAAAAACAATTAAATAAAAAATGGAATTAGTGTCTCAGAATAAAAGTAGCGCCCTCTCCTACACCTTGGTGTAGTAGCTATTGAAAAGGGAGCCTTCGGGTCACCCTTGACAAATGTCAACAACTTTACTTTTACTTTATACTATTTTAAACAATTATGAATTTTATGAAGCTGTTAACTTTATAAAAACTTTAATAGCTACTGAAAAGGGAGCCTTTGGGTCGTCTTCGACTACAGTCACCAACTTTACTTTTTTTATAAGTTACATTATTTACAGTTTTGTCAAAGTTAAATAACCTCAAAATGATTATCAAGTTTTTTGGTTTTGACACTAAAATGCAACTGAGTGTCCTGAGTATTACAGCATTTGATGACGAGGTTTCAGTTCTGGAGTTTTGTGGAATGTGGAGTATCACTTCATTGCCATTACTCTCAGGTCCACTCTGACCCAGAGTGGTAAGATCTGTTAGGATCCCATATTTAATTATTTTCTATACACCTAACTATGTGCAAACAAATTATTCATGTTAAAATGAATAATTAGTATAAAATTTTATAAAAACTCTAATATTGCCACGAAGTATTTAATGATCTTTCTTAATTTCTATATTTCTTTTCATCTTTATTCATATTTATTCATTTTACGAATTTTTAACTCAAAAGACTGAACTTGGTATAAAATAACCAAATGACATGCAAGAAAACCAATCAACCTGAACTATTTATCAGTAGTGGTGCAATGGTTATCTTTGTAGGAAATGGACACGGCGATACAAGTTCAAATCCTGGAAGAGACTGATTGCATTTCACATAGCACTAATACCCTTGGGAAAGGTATGAATTCAATTATTCTCCCTCCAGCTATGGGTAAATAGTAGAGCAGACTAGGTTCTTCAGCCTTGGTGAGGTAACTAGTCTAGGAAAAGGAAAACTCTGAATTCAAACCTGTTAAACTCCACTTTAAAAATTGATCTCGTGTCATATCCTGCCCGAGCGGAGGTTGTTGGTAAATATATATCAGTAGAATTTTTAACAGCATTATGAGGGTTGTCTGAAAAGTCCAGAGACTGACCAAGATACATGAAATATGACCAAATGAGGTTAATTTTTCAACCTAGTTCCGCTTGTGGTCCACATACTCCTTTCATCGGTTTTCCAGTGCTTGGATCCCTTTGATCAAAAAAGTCATCACCTACAGATATGACATCATTATATGAACTTTTTAGTCCACCCTTCAACCTAACAGAAGTGTATGGATTAATTGTAATTATCTTAGGAAATGAACGCAGTATCCTGAGTTTAAATCTTATACATGGCTGTTTGCGTTTCATTCCCATGCTTATGCCTTAGGGAAAGGCTTGAATTCATCTGTCCCTGATCCTCAACTATTGTTAAAATGGTAGGACAAACTAGGTTCTTTAGTATTGATTTGGCAACCAGGGGAAGGAAAAACTTTAAATTCAAACTGGGTGTTCTCCACATGACCTTGTGTCACATCCTGCCAGTGGTAGAGGGGTTGGGTAAATACATATATCTCTATATGTAAACTATTTACCTGGCATATCAATTAAAAAACAAAAAATATTTTAGTCTTTGTATAACCAAACTGAAGATTGAAAATACATTTTGTTTTTAATTGATATATATATATATATATATATATATATATATATATATATATATATTATAACAATGTGGGTTGTCACTATATAAATTGGTTGTCACTATATAAATCTAATATATATATATATATATATATATATATATATATATTAATATATATTATAACAGTGTTGGTTGTCAATATATAAATCTAATATATATTTATTTATTTTATATATATATATATATATATATATATATATATATATATATATATATAATATATATTTATTTATTTTATATATATATATATATATATATATATATATATATATATATATACCCAAATCCCCCAACATGTGACACAAGGTCAATTTTTAAGCAGAGTTTAACAGTTTTGAATTCAGTTTTCCTTCTCCTAGACTGGTTGCCATACCAAGGTTAAAGCGTTCAGTCTGCACTGCTATTTACCTATAGGTAGAGGAAAAATAATTAGATTCATACCTTTCCCAAGGCTATGTGAAATGGAATCAGCTTTGGCAAGGATTTCAACTTGGGTCACTGTGTCCATTTCCGACATTTGGTTCAGTTCGGGGTGGGGGGATGGCATATCAACTATTATAGGTTATTTAATGCCAAATCTTCTTTATATATATGTTAAATATATATATATATGATTTGTAAACACATTTTGAAGGTAAGATTCTTAAATGAACTTGAACTCTTTTTTGCACACAAATAATGGTTTCAAGTATTGCTATGTAACAGTTACAATTCAATATCAGTCATTTGCTTGCACACAATTTATTCTAATTGATCCATAGATATGACCCTATCAGGTGCTACCACTCCAGATCCGAGTAGATTTTGGAGCAATGGCAATGAAGGGGTACTCCACATTCCCCAAATCACCATGGCTCGAGCCTCGCTATCAGATGGTATAATGTTACCATTTCCAACGGTGGTAAACTTTTTACCATGCCTTCATATAAAGCATATAAAAGTTAATTGAAATCAGTTCATTATCTTAATTGATACAATGAGATACATTATTTAAGAAAAAAAGGAATCATGATTAAAATCTGAAGATTCTTTGTTTCGGTTTTTATTAAAAAAAAATCTTTTGCTGGCATATAATTATTTTTACTTTAACATGGTCTTGCAGTAACATTTTCCTTTACACACTAAATGCTGGTCATATGAGCTCAATGCTCTAGAAATATAGTTTGCTAAAAATTGGCCTACTTACTAAAATGGAACAGCCTTTGTTTTGAAAATGCAAATATTCAGATAACTTTCTTAGAAAAATAATCTAATGATTCAGTTATACATTTTTTGATAGCGGGTAGAGTGTTCGCCAATGGTCCTGGAGACCAGGGTTCAATCTCTAGGTCGAGTCATACCAAACACTTAAAAAATGGTTCTTGATACCTCCTTGCTTAACACTCAGCATTATAAGGTACATATCTAGGATAAAGTGGAAGGCGCCTCTGGTGGTGTAATGGTTAGCAAGCTCAACAAGCAAACCTACACAAGTGAGTTCGAGTCTCATTGGGTGCCCCTTTCATATGGCCTTGTGCTACATCTAAGCAAAAAGCTTAGTAAATTACCATCTAGGGTAAAGTGGAGCAATCCAGGGAAAGGAGTAGCATCCTCCTCTACACCTTGGTGTAGTAACTACTGAAAAGGGAGCCTTTGGGTCACCTTTGGCTACAGTCACCAACTTTACTTTTTTTATAAGTTACATTATTTACAGTTTTGTCAAAGTTAAATAACCTCAAAATGATTATCAAGTTTTTTGGTTTTGACACTAAAATGCAACTGAGTGTCCTGAGTATTACTGCATTTGATGACGAGGTTTCAGTTCTGGAGCATTGTAGAATGTGGAGTATCCCTTCATTGCCATTACTCTCAGGTTCACTCTGGCACAGAGTGGTAAGACCTGTTAGGATCCCATCTTTGGGTCAAATAGAAATATTTAATTATTTTGTATACCTTTAACTATGTGCAAACTAATGATTGATGTTAAAATGAATAATTAGTATTACATTGAAATTCTAGGAACTATTCAACTGTATGCAAATAAATGGATCACGTTGAATAGAATTAATAGTGTTAAATAGGAGTACTTGAAATCATTTAACTGTGTGCCAACAAATGACTGATGTTGAATCAAATTATTAGTATTACATAGCAATACTTGGAACTATTCAACTGTGTGTAAATGAATGAATCATGTATATGTATAAACAGGATCTGGCATTAAATAACCCATGAAGGTTGATATACTTTAAAAAATGACCAAGCAAACCTAAATTACATCTGATGAAGAGCCTTCAGTTCTTAACATCTGGGGAATGTTGAGTACTCTTTCATTGCCATTACTTCCAGGCCCACTCTGACCCAAAGTGAACATGATTCCCTAATCTTTAAGTGTAAAAAATAACCTCAGACAGATTGACATGCTCTTATAATCAGTCAGTCAATCATAATTATTAATATCATTCCTAGGGGACCACCTTTCTTATATAGTTCTTTATTAATTACTCATAAAGAAATTAAGAAAGATATATTTCTATGACTTATATGATCAAAAAACTTATGAATATTTACTGTATTTCCTAGCATATTGACTGATTGAGTTTGACAGCATATCAACCTGTCTAGCCTAATTTTATGCCAAGAGGTTGGAGAATCACATTCATTGTACACTTTTTTTTGTAGTTTTTTCTAAAGAGGTCTACTTTTAATGAGTGAGCCTGAGAGTAATGGTAATGAAGGGTTTCTCTATACTCCCTCAGATCTCCAGAACTGGAGCCTCATCATTAAATGCGGTTGGGTGTCATACCCAGCATCTCTCTTTTTGAGTGGGTGTGTGTGTTGGAAGGGGGGGGTCTTATCTCTCTGCATGGGATCAAGTCAGTGTATTCTAAGTGCCACTGACAGGATTGAAACTTCAGTTTGGTTTGGTTTCTTTGTTTAATGGCATATCAACCTTTGTATGTTATTTAATGCCAAAGCTATTCTCCTAGAAGAATAGTAGTGGTACTATTTAACCCATAGCTGGGAGGATAAGGGGGTTCATACCTTTTGCAAGGGTATTTGCCCGAAAGTGAACGTAATAGCACGACTGAGGTATGAACTCGCTTACTATGATACCGCAGTCCATCGTTTTAACCATTACACCATGAGGACACACCCTCAGAAACTTCAGTAAATAACCTTCTAGTTATAATACCCTTTCATGGGATGTAGTGTGATATTGGCATAGAATTATTTTAATGTTAAATGTGTGAGGAAATATCATATTTACAGAATTGATTAATGATATATATAACCAGTTGTGGTCGTATTTTTGACTTTAGATGCATATTTCTATAAGAATGTCTTTATTTTTGAGTACGTATAAAAAGATTAAGAGAGGAAAAGAAAAATTAAAGAAGAAAATGAGAATATTATTTTTATAAAAAAAGGAAAAAATATATATTAAATTACTTTCTATATAAAACATTAATTTAGATATATATATATATATTTTCCATTAAATTATTAATTCTTATTTAATTTTTCGAGAAACATTTGCCCAAATTCCATTTAAAGACATTTAAAATCTAATTCCCAGATTTGAGGTTTTTAGTGTTCTTATATTAGTTTTCAATTACTTGCTTGATGAAAATATTCTGATAATGATTTCTGTTGAATAAAATTTATTGGATCCTCAACTGCAGACTAGCAACTGAAAGTGGATCTTGGAAAACAGTTGAAATTCTCTGATCATGTCCAGTTTAGTTGGCTGGAGCTGTAGAATACACCAACTTCATCTCTGCAAAGGGATAAGACCCCACTAACGAGTGTCCAGGATATGACACTAAACAATCTAATGGTGAGGTTCCAGCTTTGGAGATGCAAAGTACCCCTTCATTGCCATTGCTCCCAGGTCCACTCTGGCCTTGAGTGGTAGCACCTGATAGGGTCCTATCGATGGGTCAAATAGAACTATTTGACATTTAAACTGAGTGCAAAGAAATGACTTATGCTAAATTGAATTGTTAGAAATAGAACTGTTTGATCATTTAACTGTGTGTAAACAAATGACTGATGTTTAATTGAATTGTTAGTGATACATAGCAATACTTGGAACCATTTAACTGCATGCAAACAAAGGATTAATAGTAAATAGAATTATTCATATTAGATGGCAATACAGGAATCATTTAATATCATTGACTTATGCTAAATTGAATTGTTAGAAATAGAACTGTTTGATCATTTAACTGTGCGTATCTACAAAATATGTTTACAAATCAATATCTAATATATATATAAGAACAGGATTTGACCCTAAATAACCAACAATGGTTTATATGCCATAAAACCAAATCAGATCATGCTAAGAACACTCTCTTCAGACATGGGTCATCTTCTTGGATGCAATCAAGCAGGTGATCATGTGGAAATTAACAGTGCCCTGAGAGGAAGGAATCTGTGGAGGAAGTTCACCAAATACCCAAAGTTGATAAAACAATACAGATATCAGAACTAGTATGAGCCAATAGAAGTAGGCTGTTAAGTTTGCAGGGTGGCTGCTTGACTAGAGCCTTGACTAGAATTGCTATTAAAGAAGCTCCTAAAACTGAGACCATTAGAGCCATCACAGAGTCGATAGAAAAAGCCTCTAGGGGGTGTTTGTATAAAGGTGGTTGGATATTGAATGATCTGATACCCGCAAGAACATCACTGATGTATCCCAATACATCTATATGTCTTTATGAATATGTGTGTGTCTGTATATATATATATATATATATATATATATATATATATATCAGTGGTTCCTAACCAATTTTGGGCCACTCTGGTATTTCTAAAATTCTGATGCTCGATATTTGTCTCTGCCTCCCACCAGACAGGACTTGACGCAAGGTCAATGACACGAAGGTCACTGACACAAAGGTCGATTATATTGGGGATTTAAAGGAGAAGAAGGTCAGGCTCGAGCTGAGGCTCAAGCCCTGCTTGACTATGCTGGTCATCGGCCCACTTAATGCAATGTGATGAGCCTAGCTGGACTTGGACGTATGACTTATTATAGCTTAAACTGGACCACAGGCTCCAGTGCTATACAAGGGTGACAAAGATGTCAATGATGCAGCTCACCCACCCAAAGGTGACCCAGCCGAAGCCGGGGGGCCTTTCTGCCTCAAGTCTGTCATGGGCCATTGACCGTCCAGCACAGATGCCAGACAGTTCGCTGAACAGTCAGTGAAAATGCCCCTCTATAATATCTAATTCTAACATATTCAAAATTTTACTGCAATTCACATGAAGGAAGTTTAAAGGGCCATTAACTTGGTCTCTAAACAAACCCCACCAAAATATTGGGCATGCCCCACCGGTGGGGCATGCAACCCACGTTGGGAATTATATATATATATATATGCACAAAGCAATATCTATCATATATGTATGGATTTATCTGACTTGCCACCAAGTCAGATTTTACATGAAGTCATTTTATAGTAGAAAAGTGGATGCATGAAACAAGACTAGTATGTGGTGATGGACATATATATATATATATATATATATATATATATATACACATGTGTGTGTGTTTCTTCCACACCCAGGCAAATTCTCTGTTGTCCCAAACTGTTTAAATTTCTTTATGATGGACTGTACCATAGATCTAGTTATAGGTAACCAGACTGAAATAGTGCTGTAATTATTTTCTGACTTGTGAAAGTTAATTCTTTTTCTCAAGTCTTACCTATCATGTTGTTAACATAAGAATAACAACAGTGACACTCCTTGCACCATGTGATGTTCTTTCCTAGAATTATCATGAATATTCTGCTGAATAAGTAGCGTAGAAGGCTTCATCAATAAAATAATTATGTAAATTACTTATACTTGCATGAATCAGCCGTCTTCCTATTTTGCATAATTTGCCTGTCAAATCTCTTGTGAATAAACCTATGGTTCTCAAAATTGAGAATTATATATAAATTTTTTTTTTTTGCTTATGAACACATAAAAACCTGACATCATACTGGCATTAGATTCTGAGAAATGAATAAGAATATTCAAAATCGATAGGTGTACAAATAATTTCGGCATTAACTCTCTCTCTCTCTCTCTCTCTCTCTCTATATATATATATATATATACATATATATATACACACACCATATGAAAGAAAAACCTTTAAAATTTACTCATATTTTTTGTAATAATATTTATTTCAGCAGACCTCCATTTTAAAAAATGTTAGATCTGTATGTTAAGACAAAGAAATAATGAAAAATTTCTAATGAAAATTTAGAAAACCCCACAAAATTCAGGTCACCCTCTCTCCCTAACCCATATTTCATTTGCTTTTTTATTTTTTTTATTAAGTAAAAACTGGACCATTTGTTTTTCCTGTTTGGTCTTCAAATGACTTTCAATTCCTGTATCAAGATGTATCAATTTCATATATATATATATATAAAACATATAGCTGGGTAGAAAGATCAGAAATTGGATGATAAACATTTATATAACAATCTTCATTTACAATTATTAATATCTATATTATAATTTTGTTTGTTTTTCTTCACACATAATGCTCAGTCATTTACCCTCTTCACAGATGACTCTTTGGAAAGACAAAGTGACTCTCCAGAAGTTGGAAAGACAGGAATGTAAAAAATATGAACAGTACAACAAAAGAAAAATGCCCTCTGGGTGCTTGTAGCAGGGAGGGAGAATATGTCACCCATCATACTTGCTCAAACGGAAATAACTTGGATATGTATCCGGCTACAATGTGTGATTACAGCAGAGAATTTAACAGCTTGCAAGGGTTATGAATCTACAAGGCATGCTGGTGCAAATGACATAATTCTCCTACTGGAGAATGTAAATCGAATGATGGGCTTATGAATTAGGAACACCCCCACAGTGTTCAGGAGCCCATTGCTGAGCGACAGTGTCCTAAAGACTTTTCTAACAAGCCAAGAATTCAGTGGTCCAAGGGTAATCAGATAGCTACATGGACAAACTTAGACCAGGAGATTTCTTTTTTACTCACCACCCATCTTAAGGTTCCCATTGATCAACAAATGACATCTTTCTACGGAATTATACATGACATTTGTCTGGAGTGATTTGGTGCAGTAACGCATAAAGAAGTTAAAACCGAATAAAAAAGGACCGAATAGACGACAGATACAGAGAATGCTGAAGCGTTATTTGACCACGATGTAATATGCATAAAGTTATGGAGGTGCCCGTGGTGTAATGGTTATCGTCGTAGGAAATGGACACGGTGACACGAGTTCAAATACTGGACCTGACTGATTGCATTTCACATAGCACTAATACCCTTGGGAAAGGTATGAATCCAATTATTCTCCCTCCAGCTATGGGTAAATAGTAGGGCAGACTGGGTTCTTCAGCCTTGGTGAGGCAACTAGTCTAGGAGAAGGAAAACTCTGAATTCAAACCTTATAAGCTATAACAATGTGCTGTCAAAAGACAAAAAGTAAAAAAGAAAGAGCTGCAAAGATTCCTTGGTACCAGTAATACTATTATCCATCAAATAGAATATTCAACTATATATTGTAGTTTCGATAAAATTAAATACAAGCATATGCATATTTACCCAACCCCTCCACTCAGGTAGGATATGACACAAGGTCAATCTTTTAACAGGTTTTAACAGGGAGAATAATTGGATTCATACCTTTCCCAAGGGTATTGGTGCTATGTGAAATGCTATCAGTCTCATCCAGGATTTGAACTCATGTCACCGTGTCCATTTCCTACAACAATAACCATTACACCACGGGCATGATATGTACATTAAGTATTATATAGATTGTTGTGATAGATTTTTGTATTATTTATTTCAAAGGCTACAATAGGATTTATATGTAAATAGCTGCTTTTGATTTTTTCATTCCGTGAGTCCTGCTTGTAACAGTGATAATATAGCAATAACAAATCTGTGTATATTGGTTTGCTGAAGAACTGATAATTTCCAAGAATCCAACGAGCTCTGAAGTTCTGATAAGCTATAACGATGTGCTGTCAAAGGTAAAAAAAGAGCTCTAAAGATTCCTTCGTACCAGCAATACTGGTATTCATAAAATAGAATATGCAACTATATATTGATCATGTAGTTTTGATAGAATTAAATACTAATAAATGATATGTGCCTTAAGTACTATATAAATTATTACTGTATATTTTTGTATTATTTATTGCAAAGGCAACAATAGGATTTATATGTAATAAAATGGCAAATCATCCTTTCTTACTTAAATAGCTTCTTTTTATTCCATGGAATTTCCATGAGTCCTGATAGTTGTTTATTAAAGTTCATGGATTGAAATTCTTTCCAATTTTAATTTTGTTTTTCCTTATTCAACTGAATATCAGTGTCCTGAGTATGACACTAAACTGCATCTGATGGTGAGGCTCGAGTTTTGGAGATTTGTACCATGTGCAATACCCCTTCATTACCATTACTTCTAGATCCACTCTGACACAGAATAGTACTACCTTTAGAGTCCTATCTATAGATCAAATAGAACTGTTTAACTATGTGCAAACAAATTTGCATGAGTCCTGCTCATATCAATGATAATATAGCAATAATAAATTTGTGTTTGCTAAAGATCGGATGACCTCTAAAGATGTTACTACCTATTTTGTATTATTTATTTTAAAGGCAGCAATAGGATTTATATGTAAATAGCTTCTTTTAATTTTTTCCTTCCATGGAATTTCCATGGATCTTGCTAATGTGTATAATTCTAATTCCATTCTACTTATCTTTTTATGAAGATTTTCTCACTAGAAATTTGATATTTGACATACGAAATAGGAATAAGCTGATTCTGTTTTTTCTATTCTTTTTTTCCTGATATATTTCTTATAACTACTTATAAACTCAACATTTGTAGCCATATTTCAAAATGTTTCTTTTTACATTTCCTCTTCTTCACTCAACCATTTTTGCTAAAATAACACTTCTTGAGTTTTTTGTTCCATGGAATTTCCACAGTTCCTGCTAGTTTTATTTGTTCTCTGTCCTACCAACGGACAAGTATGGCACAAGGCCTTTATTAAGGTGGATCCGGACACAGGGCCGCAGCCCACTCGCATCCGGCAAATGCCAAAAATACCTTTGGCCCCATAGGCTTCCCCCCAATAGGGACGCCTCAGGTGCCAGGCAATAAACAACAAAAACAATATATGAAGAAATTATTAAATATATTTTCTGTTGCAGGGATTTATCGTTCACAGTTCCTTCTTGTGAAAGATAAATCTATGCAACAGAAAATATATTTAATAATACGAGGGGCATACGATAAGTTTCCACACTTTTTTCGTATGGGTATTTAAAATTGTTGTAGACTCTTGAAGATTCAGTATGTTATTGCTATACATATTATGAGATGACTGACCAATTTTTATGATTTCAGGTTCAAATGAACAGCTACAGCAGTAATTGGAATACACCCTACTGAAGCCTGATTGGTGAATTTCAAAAATGCAATCTGACACTTTAGAAGAACGATATGCAATAAAATTCTGTTTTAAACTTGGATAAAATGCCACAAAAACATATGGAATGCTTCAGACTGCTTTTGGACCATCTTGCATGAATTGAGCATCAGTTTTTGAGTGGCATAAGAGATTCAAGGAAGGTTGGGAGTCTGTGAGGGATGGTGAGAGGTGTGGGAGGAGTAAGAAAGTCAATAGACCAGAGTTGATTAGCCAAAGGGTTAGGGTTAGGGGTACTATGTTGAGGTTTTAAGGGAGTTCAGCAAGAGATTTCGTCAGAATCTTCATATCGGGTCAGTGGCATTTCCACCAGGACAATGCGCCAGTCCACAACTCCATCCTTGTCACAGACTATTTGAGCAAGATGGGCATCAAGACAGTTCCCCAGCCTCCCTATAGTCCAGACCTTGCTCTCTGTGACTTTTAGTTATTCCCTAAGCTCAGAGGCTGTCATTATGAAACAATTGAGGAGATGAAAGAGGCTGTGACAAAGGTCATTGACATGCTCACACAAGAGGTTGTTGGAATGGTATAAGTGCATTGGAGCTGGAGGAGATTACTTTGAAGGGGACAAGAGTTTCATGTGTGTGCTATCAATAAAAGTGCCCATATGATAAAAAAGTCTGGAAACTTATTGTATGCACCTTGTATTTTGATATTGTTATATGTGAAACACAAACCCCTATGATTGATGTCAAACTGTGTGGCATTATTTTATAACTGAAGGTTAGAGAATCACATTCCTTGTACACTCCAATTTACATTTTGTAAGAGGCTTTTTTTGCACATGGTCCAATTGAATAGGAATGATTATCAAACATATTGATTTGATACATAGTAATTTACAAAGCTCTTTGCTTCAATGTTGCACAAGGCCAAATGAATGGGGCACCCAATGAGACTCGAACTCACTCATGTAGGTTTGCTAGTCTAGCTTGCTAACCGTTACACCACCAGAGGTGCCCTATTGATTTGATACATAGATGAGACCCTAACAGGTACCACCACTTGGAGTCAGAGTGGATACTAAACATACTCCAGATCTTGATCCTCACCATCAGATGCAGTTAAGCATTGATTGATTGATTTTTATGGCATGTCAATATCTCAAAGGTTATTTTATGCCTTGTAGTTCGGAAAAGACATTCACATTTAAATTTTTTGTGTTGTTCTTTCTTGAAAATTTTTTTTTATTTACATAGATGTCCAGATCTCCAGAACTGGAGGGGGTATCCTTGTGTTGTAATGGTTAAAGCGATGGACTGTGGAATCGTAGTAAGCGAGTTCGTACTCCAGTCGCACTATTATGTTCACTTTCGGGCAAATATCCTTGGGAAAGGTATGAACCTCCTTATCCTCCCAGCTATGGGTTAAATAATACCACTACTGTTTTTCTAGGAGAATGGCTTTGGCATTAAATAACTTACAAAGGTTGATATGCCATTAAAACAAACTAAACCAGAACTGGAGCCTCACTATCAGATGCAGTTTAGTGTTTTACTGACACCCCTTTTGGAGGGTTTTATCCCTCTGCTGGGGATACAGTTGGTGTATTATAAGCTCTGTTCCTTAGGGCACAACTTAGGGCACAACTTTTTAGGGGTTAGGTCTGACCCTTCTGCAGAGGTTACAGTCAGCATGTTCTAAGCCCTTCTAACAGAGTAATCATCCATATATGTATGTTTATTTATTCATGTGTGTGTGAGTGTGTGTGTGTGTGTGTCTAAATGTAATATTTTTCTATTATTTAGTATTTGTTTTTTATTATTGAGCATTTGTTTCTTATTATTTAATATTTGTTTTCTATTCTTCTTTTTCTTAGGCTATCTTTTCATCATTTCGGTTGTTACAAGTGATATGAGACATGCAGGTACTGATTCCAATGTCTTTATCTGCCTCTACGGCAGTAGTAAAAAAGAATCCTGCAGTGGCAAGATTTGGCTCAAAGATGGCAAATTTGAACGTGGAAAAACTGATATCTTTAATGTGAATGTCGCAATACTCCTAAGTCCGGTGAGTAAACTGGAAGTCGGTCATGATAATTCTGGCAGAGCACCTGGATGGTTTCTGGATCATGTGATTGTTGATTGTCCATCTACAGGTATTAAGCAGGTGTTTCTTTGCAACAGGTGGTTGGCATTGAATGAAGATGACGGACTTATTCAGAGAATACTCTATGAAGAGAAGTCTTTGAGAAAAACAGCAGAACAAAGTAAGTAATTAAAAAACATTTTTGCATTGTCCTCTGAATTTATTCATATATGTATACCTACTATATGGTCAATTGATTATTATAAGAAGTCACAAAGTGTTAACAAACTGAGCACACATATCTATGATATACCAACACTGAATAAATGGAAGGAAAGATAAGGTAAGTTCATTTACGTACGGAAACATTTAGTACTTACTATACATGCAAGTAGTATTGAAAAGAATACACAAATGTATCCCAACCGATAAGATATGCGCATGTTGTTTCATGTGTCCTGTAGACAGGTTCCTGAGTTTGACATAAAACACCTGAAGAAGACTGAAGAACATATCAACCGAAACATTATGAGTATAACAATGAAGATGAAGATAGTACTTCGAAATATTCTAAGTAATGAAAATTTTTTAAAAATCCAGTTATACTCTGGAGATGAATGTGTTAAATACAAAGAACTCAGAGTACAACACTCTGCATATGGAGACGCCTTTTTACATCCGTCCTTCTCACACTCTCACATAAACCAATATGGCCATCTGTTTATTCTGGTCCTAGAAAAACTTACCCTTTTCTCGAGAGTATCAGGGGAGGTAACTTGCATGGTTTAACAATGTATTAATGTTTGTTTGTTTGTTTTACTGCATATCAATCTCATCGGTCATTTAATGCCGAATCAAGTTAAAGAAGATAAGTCTGAAAAGAAATTCAAAGGAGACGTCTTGGGAATTAATGATTGACTTTAGATAATTAGTTTGTTATTTGTTAGTTTGTTTATTTGTAGGGAATCATGATCATAAAAAAAAGACTGTGAAACAGGTTGGGGAAGGGATCAGTTTGTTAGAATATATCTAGTAAAGAAAGGATTTATAGAAGTAATTTGGTCTTCTTGTAAATTTCTTTAGATTTTTGTGTATAACTTCACTGTTTTTAGAAATGATATCACATCATTTATTTCAGTGTTTTGGAACAGTTCCTTCATATTGTTTTCACTATAGAAGGTTTTTCTTATATGGGCAAGGTCTTAATATTAATTCCTTGATTAGATGCTGTGGAGATAGTTAAATTAGTAAAATGGATTGATAAAAAATAAAACCAATAAGAAAATAAAACAATAAAATACAAAAATAAAATTAAAACAATATCCCATAATTTCACTTTCACTGAGAGTTTAACTTTTGGCACTTCAAGGAGAACTTAGTGTCTCTCTCGGTATGGTGCCGGCCCACTGGACAGCATTTGCATTTAGCAGACTTCCCAAGATGAACAGTCCATTAATGTATAATTTTCATATTATTATTTCATCAGCCAAATGATAAAAAAAAATTCCAGAGAAACTGATACATAACAATGTAAGGTGCCCGTGGTGTAATGGTTATCATCGCAGGAAATGGACACGGCGACACAAGTTCAAATCCTAGACGAGGCTGATTGCATTTCACATAGCACTAATACCCTTGGGAAAGGTATGAATCCAATTATTCCCCCTCCAGCTATGGGTGAATAGTAGGGCAGACTAGATTCTTCAGCCTTGGTGAGACAACTAGTCTAGGAGAAGGAAAACTCTGAATTCAAACCTGTTAAACTCTGCTTAAAAAATTGCCCAAGCGGAGGGGTTGGTAAATATGATAAAATAAGTAAGACAAACATGTATTAAGAGAGAAGAATAAAGGTTATATATTACAGTAAAACAAGTAATACAATGTCAACAGTGTAGCTCTTGCTACCTATAACCCCTCAGTGGATTACAGTCAAATATTATAGCCTTATTGGAAGAGTCCATTGTGTATCAAAAATAAGGATGATACCACAACAGTTTCCTACTGAATATTCTGTGTTCGGTTTCTCTCTTTGAGATAATCTAATGCTTTATAAGAAACAGGATGTTATCCAAAAATTAATACCTCATTAAATCTTTTACATACAAGTACACATGGTGTTTTTGCTTTCTGTTTTTGTTGTGTGGTGGTAAAATTCTAAGTTTTAACAAAAATAACTAGACAGAGAAACATCGATCTTCATATTTGAATAAAACTTTCAATTGTTTTGATAATGAAAAAAACAGACTACACAGCTGTTTTTGTTCTTTTTTTTAATCAAAAATTAATTTGAACACAAAGTATAAACTAAGACATTAATTTTGAAGAAAAATGTAGTTTTTTTAAATGCATTCATGAATGAAAATATAATCTTTACTGCAATTCATTTTATATTTTCATTTATAAGGAGAAACAGTTTCTTTAAAGTCAAATATAAACCATATTGAAAGCAGTACATGTCAATTTAATTCCCACGGTCTTTCAGAAAAACAATATAAGAATATTTGCATAGGTCTTTTGTAAAACTGGCTCATTGGCCTAATGGGTAGAGTGTTTGCCAATGGTCTGGGAGTCATGGGTTCAATCTCAGGTCAAGTCATACCAAAAATGGTACTTGATACCTCCTTGCTTAACACTCAGCAATAAAAGATACATATCAAGGGTAAAGTGGAGCAATCCAGGGAAAGGAGTAGCTCCCTCCCCTACACCTCAGAGTAGTAGCTATTGAAATGGGAGCCTTCTGGTCACCCTCAACTACAGTCGCCAAACTTGTTTTGTAAAACAAAATTTAAAATAAAATGCAGATTTTCAGAATTTTTTATTTTCATTTTATGATGATTTTATAAATGAAATAAAGATATAAAAAAGAAAAAAAACTTTTTTCTTGATTGCATGCAACGGACTGGGAAAAATTAAGAATATTTTACTTTGTATTCACAAAATTTTATTTATTCATTTATTTATTTATTTATTTTTGCTGGATTAAAATATCTGAAGTGAGAAGAAATAATAGTTTTGTTTTTTTATAATAGGGATTTTTCAAGCATCCATCATAATTCAGAGAAGCTTTATCATAGAAAAATGCTGTCAAAAAAACCCAACAAAAAACAAAAATAACAGATGTGCAGCTAACAAAGCCTACATAAGATGATGAGTCAGGGGTCTGATATAATTTAGGGGCCAAAGCATCATTACCCCTAACCCAAAACATTCAAGCATAATTATTTTATACTCTGTTGGAATAAAAATACCTGAATAGGACAGACAGGACTCTTTAACTTTGGCATAGCAACCAGTCTAGGAGAAGAAAAACTCTGAATTCAAACCTGTTAAATTCTACTTATAAAACTGACTTTGTGCTATATCTTACCTGTGTGGAGGAGTTGGTAAATACATACTATTTACAAGATATTGAGTAATAAACATTTTATGACTATACAATTTATAAGATATCAAAATTGGAAATGATAACTATGTAATTATAGCACTAATACCTTTGGAAAAGATATAAATCCTCTTATTTTCCCTCCAGCTATTGGTAAAATAGTAGGGCAGACTGGGTTCTTCCATCCTGGTTCAGCAGCCAGTCTAGGAGAAGAAAAACTCTGAATTCAAACCTGTTAAATTCTACTTATAAAACTGACTTTGTGCTATATCTTACCTGTGTGGAGGAGTTGGTAAATACATACTATTTACAAGATATTGAGTAATAAACATTTTATGACTATACAATTTATAAGATATCAAAATTGGAAATGATAACTATGTAATTATAGCACTAATACATTTGGAAAAGATATAAATCCTCTTATTTTCCCTCCAGCTATTGGTAAAATAGTAGGGCAGACTGATTTCTTCCATCCTGGTTCAGCAGCCAGTCTAGGAGAAAGAAAACTCTGAATCCAAGCCTGTAAAACTCCACTTAAAAATTGACCCTGTGTCACATCCTATCCATGCAGAGAGGTTGGGTATATTCAAGCCAGTTTATGAGGATTGTTCAAAAAGTTTTAAGCCTCACTCGCTCAGTTGGCTGGGACAGTTGAATACACTAACTGCATCTCTGCAGAGATGTAAGACTTCTCCGCCTCCCACAAATTTCCTGGATAAAACACAGAACAATCTGATGGTGAAGCTTTGGGGAATGTGGAGTATCCCTTCATTGCCATGGCTCCCTACTCCCCCCTGGCCTGGAGTGACAGAACCTGATAGGGTCTTATCTATGGGTCAAATAGAACTGTTTGACATTTAAACTGAGTGCACACAAATGACTTATCCTAAATTGAATTGTTTGAAATAGAACTGTTTGATCATTTAACTGTGAGTAAACAAATGACTGATTTAATTGAATTGTTTGTGATGCTTAACAATACTTGAAACCATTTAACTGTGTGCAAATGAATGAGTAATTTTGAATAGAAACTAATCTCTTACATATCGTCTATATTTATTCAAATGTGTGCAAATAGATGACTGACGTTAAATTGTTACTGTTACATCATAATACTTGAAACCATTTAACTGTGTGCAAACAAATGAGCTCAGACTCATTTTAATATGTTATCAACAAAATGTGTTTACAAATTATAGATATTTAATAAATATGTACATACAGGATTTGACATTAAATAACCTACAATGGTTGATATGCCATATAACCAAATCAACCTTACTTAGATTTTAAATTTCTCATACACCTCTCACTTTTGTATGGGCCTCACCAGCACAGCAATTAAGACAGAAATCTGAAGTGGTAATGTATTGCTACAACAAAAATGTTCCGCTATGGCTCTTCTTTCTTAGTGAAGCTTAGAACTTTTTGAACAACCCTTGTATGTTAGTCTTGTCCATATGATATTGATATGATTATTATGTTTTTAATATTTGCATAATTATATGTATATCATTATAAGTAAATTAGGCGACCATAGTCGAGGGTGACCGAAAAGCTCCCTTTTCAATAGC
This sequence comes from Sepioteuthis lessoniana, assembly GCA_963585895.1. Classification (NCBI taxonomy): domain Eukaryota; kingdom Metazoa; phylum Mollusca; class Cephalopoda; order Myopsida; family Loliginidae; genus Sepioteuthis; species Sepioteuthis lessoniana. Next base: position 13,040,446 of record OY757940.1, on the reverse strand, counting down.
TACTACGCCAAGGTGTAGGGGAAGGGCACTACTCCTATCCCTGGATTGCTCCACTTTACTCTTGATCCATACCTTATAATGCTGAGTGTTAGGCAAGGAAGCATCAAGTACCATTTTTTGAGTTTTTGTTATGACTCGACCTGGGATTGAACACCAGTCTTCCAGGCCATTGGTAAACACTCTAACCACTTGGCCAATGGACTGGTAAAATATCATTATAAGTGAAAAAAAAATTAAGTAAAGTTGGCGACCGTAGTCGAGGGCGACCTGAAGGCTCCCTTTTCAATAGCTACTTCACCAAGGTGAAGAGGAAGGGTGCTACTCCTTTCCCTGGATTGCTCCACTTTACCCTTAATCCTTACCTCTAACCGCTAGGCCAATGAAAAGGTAAAATATCATTATACTATTTATATAATATTGCAAATCGAAAGTGATAATAACCATTTAACCTTTTCATGAGAATACCATTGGATATGATATGAACCTGCAGTCAGGATTGAACCTGCAACCTCCAGAGGATTGTCTCATTAGAAGCTTAAGGAACCAACGCCTATAACCGTTACACTATGTGTACTGCTGTGTCTTAGGAGACAATCATCTGGAGGTTGCAGGTTCAATCCTGACTGCAGGCAAGTAACAAGACAGGAATACTTGACACTTGTATCCAGTTACGATACCAATATCTAGGGGAGGGTGCAACTCCTTTCCCTGGATTGCTCCACTTACCCTTGATCCATACCTTATAATGCTAAATCTTAAGCAAGAAGACACCAAGTACCATTTTTTGAATCTTTGGCATGACTCAACCTGGGATTGAACCCAAGTCTCCAGGCCCATTGCAAACACTCTAATCATATTTACCAACCCCTCCGCTTGGGCAGGATATGTCACAAGGTCAATTTTTAAGCAGAGTTTAACAGGTTTGAATTCAGAGTTGCCTCACCAAGGCTGAAGAACCTAGTCTGCCCTACTATTTACCCATAACTAGAGGGAGAATAATTGGATTCATACCTTTCCCAAGGGTATTAGTATTGCTATCATTCTCGTCCAGGATTTGAACTTGTGTCGCTGTGTCCATTTCCTACTACAATTACCATTACACCACCGGCACCTCCTCAGGCAAACACTCTGACCATTATGCCAATAGGCCAGTATATATATTAAATATATATAATAATCCTTAGGTTTCATGTTTACCTAAAAATAATTTTTTTGGCGCATAGTTCTATCAAATACTAATAATTTTCAAACATCTATTTGATTAATAGATGGGATGTTAACAGGTACTTCCTCTAAGGGTCAGATAGGATCTGGAAGTAATGGCAATAAAAGGTACTCCACACTCCCAAGATTTCCAGAACTGGAGTCTCACCATCAGATGCAGGTTAGTGTCTGAGTAGGCCTTGGAGTAATGGCAATAAAGAGGTACTTCACACTCTCCCAGTCTCCAGTACTGAAGCCTCACTCACCATCAGATGCAGTTTAGTGTCAGAGTGGACCTGGGAGTAATGGCAATAAAAAGGTACTTCACACTCTCCCAGTCTCCAGTACTGAAGCCTCACTCACCATCAGATGCAGTTTAGTGTCAGAGTGGACCTGGGAGTAATGGCAATAAAGAGGTACTTCACACTCTCCCAGTCTCCAGAACTGAAACCTCACTCACCATCAGATGAAGTTTAGTGTCAGAGTGGACCTGGGAGTAATGGCAATAAAGAGGTACTCCACATTCCCTCAATTTACATCAGATGCAATTTAGTGGCTGTAATGAAATTAATATCTCCCCACTCATTCAACTCCAAAGAACTGGAACACTAGTTTGCAACGGACAAATTTTTCATATCACACATAGAGTGGGCTGTAGAATACCCTGACTGCATCTCTGCAGAGAAGTAAGACTTCTCCAATGATTGCCCTGGATATAACATTAAACTATCTGTTGGTGAGACTCCAGCATTGGAGCTTTGGGGAATATGGAGTACCTCTTCATTGCCATTGCTCCCAGGTCCACTCTGACCTGGGGTGGTAGTACCTGATAGGCTCCTATCTATTGGTCAATAGAACTGTTTCTGTTTGATATTTAAAGTGTGTGCAAACAAATGACATGTTGAATCAAATTAAAACTGTTTGACTGAGTAAACAAATGACTGATGTTTTATTGAATTGTTAGTGATACATAGCAATACTTGAAACAATTTAATTGTGTACTAACAAATGAGTGACATTGAATAGAATTATTCAAACTCTTTAACAGTTGTCTAAATTTCTGAAATGAAGCTTGTTGATTTTTATCATTAAGGGTTTTCGGACTATTGTCTTCATCTTTATTATTATTTCCACAACATTTTGGCCGATATGTCCTCCGGCCTTCTTCAGGTGTTTGTCGAACTCGGGAACCTTTACGGAACTTCGAACTACATCCTTTATTGAAACCTTTATTGGGGGGTCGCTTGTTCTGATTCCGTTAGCCATAAGTATTCCTGTATTGTTACTTGCCTGTAGTGAGGATTGAACCTGCAACCTCCAGATGATTGTCTCCTTAGAAGCTTAGAGAACCAACGCCTATAACCGTTATAGTGAATTTTTGGGACTTATAAACTTAATGTTCTTTAACTGTGTGCCTAAATTGAATTCAGTGTGTAACATAGTGATGCAACCATTTAACTGTGTGCAAATAAAACTGTTAGATTGCAATATTTGAAACCATTTAAGTGGCTACAAACAAACGATTGATACTAAATTGAACTATTTGTGTTAGAATACTTAGAACCATTTGACTGTGTGCAAACAATAGTAAAACTTGTGTACAAATATATTAACTCTGACTCATTTAAAAATAATATTTCCTACAAACTATTGATTTATAAATCATATTTATAAGCATTTAACTGTGTGCAAACAAATGAGCTCTGGGTCATTTAAAATGTTATTTTCAAACAGTGTTTACAAATCATATATGTATAAAAAGGATTTGGCATTAAATGACCTTCAAGGGTTGATATGCCATAAAACCCAACCAAACCAAATCATATATATTTAATATATATGTATAAAGGGGATTTGGCATTAAATAACCATCAAGGGTTGATATGCCTTAAAAATCAACCAAACCAAATCATATACATTTAATATATATGTATAAAGAGGATTTGGCATTAAATGACCTTCAAGGGTTGATATGCCATACAAACCAACCAAACCAAATTATATATATTTAATATATATGTATAAAGAATATTTGGCATTAAATGACCTACAAGGGTTGATATGTTATAAAACCTAACCCAACCCAAACAAATCATATATATCTACTATATATGTATAAAGAGGATTTGGTATTAAATGACCTACAAGGGTTGATATGCCATAAAACCCAACCCAACCAATCACACATGGAGTGAAGCAATGTACAACATGTCTACCATGGTACTCCCAACTACAGCAAGTACTCCCCTCCACAGCCTGAACTACTTTGGTTATATCATATATGTGCCACAACCTTGCATGTACCAAAATATTGCAAAACTTTTGACTCCCCTTATAGTTTCCAACAGAACATAGTATCTTTTGAGCAAGGTTGTTTTTTCCTCCATATTTTATGTTGTTAAAGATTGCTAGAAAAAATAGTCCTGTCTTTTTACAAGTCAATTTAAAACATCATTTACCCAAGATGAATGATAAATCAAAGATATAATTTGCAGCATGAAAAGTGTTTACCAAGAAACATTTTGGAAAAAGGAAAAAAAAGTAAAATCTCAGAAGAAACTAAATAGAGTTTAATGTTTATCAACTATTAAATCTTAAAATGACATGGTTATTTTAATTCATATCTATATTATTCCAGACTGACAACCTTAAAATAGTTTTTGTAAAGAACTGTTGACTTTGGCTATTCACATGATTCCCTAAATACCAGCTAACAAATCTTTTTTTGTTCTTTTGATGTACCATAAAATGAGTTGTAAATTGCTTTTTATATATTATTTTTCCATTAATGTATGTACAGCCATTTTTGTTCCTTAAGGATCATGAAGCTTTCTCATTCATAAAAGATTATGGAGTCAAGAAAATAGTAGTAATTTACTAAGCTTTTTGGTTAGAAGTTGCACAAGGCTGTATGAATGGGGCTCCCAGTGAGACACAAATTCATTTGTGAAGGTTTGCTAGTCTAGCTTATTAACCATTACACCACCCACAGCAACCAAGTCTTGGGAAGTAGTACATATTCTTTTTGAAAGGGTAACTTTTTCTCTAATAGCTGGCAAGGCTTAGAACACAATGATTGTATCCCCTACAAACAGTTAAGACCCCTCCAAAAAGGGATGTTGTATGGATGACTCTTCATCTGATGATGTGGCTTCATTCCTGGAGATCTGGGTAGTGTTGGGTACTCTATCATTGCTATTACTCCCAGACCGACTCTTATCCAGTGTAGTGGTTAAAGCACTGGACTGCGGAGTCATAGTAAGCGAGTTTGAACTCCAGTCACACTATTACATTCACTTTCAGACAAATACCCTTGGGAAAGGCATGAACCTCCTTATCCTCTTAGCTATGGGTTAAATTGTACCACTACTATCCTAGAAGGATAGATTTGGCATTAAATAATCCAAGAAGGTTGATATTCCATTAAACACCAAACCAAACCAGAGTAACTCTTAAGATCCCATCTATGAGTCAAATAGATCTGTTAATATAAATGTACAATGAATGGGATTTTCAAACTTCTTGGTAAAAAAATAACCCAAGATGGGTTAAAATCAATCAATAAATCTGATATTTTCATGAAGATTTCTTTCTCCCACTCTTTCACACTCACTCGCTCACTCTTTCATTCATTCACTCACTCAAACACTTGCCCAGTCGGCTGACTGCTTCTCTACAGAGGGGTAAGACACCCCCCACCTCAACAAGTGTCCTGGATATGACACTAAACTATCTGATGGTGAGGTTCCCGTAATACTGAAGCTTTGGAGAATGCAGAGTACCCCTTCATTGCTATCACTCCCAGGTCCACTCTGGCCCTGAATGGTAGCACCTGATAGGGTCAAATCTATGGGTCAAATAGAACTGAACTGCATACTTATACTAAACTGAATTGTTTGAAATAGAACTGTTTTGACATTTAACTGTGTGTGGATAAAAACTATACTGATACTAAACTGAATTGTTTGAATTAAAACCGTTTGACTAAACTGAATAGCTTGAAATAGAAATGTTTTTGACAAGTAAACTGTGTACTCATGCTAAACTGAATTGTTTGAAATACAACTGATTATTTGTATAAAAATGGATTTGGCATTAAATAACCTACAAAGGTTGATATGCCATAAAACATAAACAACCAACCTATCACTCAAGCACTGTTAGTCACTCATTTACACACAGATTAAGACCATCACACTTATATTTACCCACTCCCCCACCGCACACAGAATCACTCATACATACATTCATTCAGTCTCTCTCCTTCTCTCTCTCTCTCTCTCACACACACACGCACACACATTCACTCATACCCTCATTCAGTCTCTCTCTCACACACACACACATTCACTCCCTCATTCAGTCTTTCACACACACACACACACACACACACACACACACACACACACACACACACACACAATCACTCATGCACACACACACACAATCACTTTTACAGTCATTCACTCTTTTATTCACACACACACACACAATCACTCATTCAGTCTCTCTCTTACACACACACACACACACACAATCACTTTTACAGTCATTCACTCTTTAATTCACACACACACAATCACTCATTCAGTCTCTCTCTTACACACACACACACACACAATCACTCCCTCATTCAGTCTTTCACACACACACACACACACACACACACACACACACACATAATCACCCATACACTCTCACACACACACACACATCTCTTATACATACACATACATACACACACACATTCACTCATACCCTCATTCAGTCTCTCTCTCTCTCTCTCTCTCTCTCTCTCTCTCTCTTACACACACACACACAATCACTCCCTCATCCAGTCTTTCACACACACACACACACACACACACAATCATTCATACACTCTCTCTCTCACACACACACACACACGCAATCACTTTTACAGTCATTCACTCTCTTATACACACACAAACACACGCACACACACACACACACAGAGATTTTGCTATTAGTTTTGGTTTGGTTCCTTTCTTTAATGGCATATCAATCTTTGTGGGTTATTTAATACCAAAGCCATCCTTGTAGAAGAACAGTAAAGGTAATATTTAGCCCATAGCTAAAGAGATAGTGAAATTCATACCTTTCCCAAGGGTATTATCCCAAAAGAGCATAAGAGTGCCACTAGAGTTAGAACTCACAACAGTATCACAGTCTTAAAATGTTAACCACTACACCACAGAGACTGCTCCCTAATAGTTTTACGATGGAGAACAATTGTCTAATCCTATAGTGCCACACCCAAAATGCCCACCTGCAGACTACATTTCATATTGTCTCATTTAGAGAAAAACTTTTCAACAGTAACTTAATTCCTTTTTGGTAAATTTAGTCTTTTCTTATATGTAATTAATTCATAAATGAATTAATATTTGTTTTTTAGCAAAGCAAGGGTGCTAAACGTTGAATAAAAAGCTGCAAGCAAAGAAGGACATTAAGTAAAATCACAGAGGAATAGTCAACCAGTAAGGAGAATGGCCTTCTGGAGAAGTTAGCAACACACCCTGTTTTTACCTCTTGGGTATATACCTCCCGTTTGCTCAAATGTGTTGTAAATATTATCATATATCATAAAACAATTTGGAGTTTTTGGCATATCTTTTAAATTAAATTGGGTTAGAATATGACAGAAGTGTACACTACTTCTGTTTCCTTTCTGAATATATTTTTTCGGACTTTTTTTTTTTTTATCCATTTGTTGAGAATTTACAGATTAATGTTCTCGTTTTTCAGGATAAGTGCTTTTTTGTCATGAGAATATCATTTATTTTAATTCCTCAGATGTAATGTAAGCGTTAATAATAACAATTATTGTTTCAAACTTCTTATGTTCACAAGTTTTTTGTGAGTATTGCTGAATTCACACTAAAAATCCTGATTCCTTTCTTAGACTGATACTTATTTTAAATAGAACTTATGGAAATTACATGGTGTATTTTTACAAATTAAGAACAGAACATGGAATAATTAATCTATATTAATTGTTAGGATGAGTTTGTTTGTCCTCTATCGACTGTTAACCCTTTTGCTACTTTGGGCCCCTAAGGACTGCCCAATTATCTAACCCCTCAGTTAATAGATGTAAGAATGATAACTACAGTTTTGGTCATCACTGTTGACACACTTTCATTTTTTTTTTTTTTTTGCTATAACTTTAGAAATAAATGTAAAATAACCAACTTTATATAAACTTGTTTTATCATTTGCTGTTCTTTATCAACAGTGAATTGGGAATAGATCAAAACGTTCACTTTTTAAAGAAATCTGTTTTTATTCTACATTAAGTCCAGAAATTTCATGGGGGCCAATAATTGTGACCAGAACTGTATGAATAGACTGAGATAGATAGATAGATAGATAGATAGATAGATAGAAACAAATAGACATCGATAGATAGATAGATAGATAGATAGATAGATAGATAGATAGATAGATATGAATAGATTGAGATAGATAGATAGATAGATAGAAACAAATAGACATAAATAGATAGATAGATAGATAGATATGAATAGATTGAGATAGATAGATAGATAGATAGATAGATAGATAGATAGATAGATAGATATGAACAGACTGAGATAGATAGATAGATAGATAGATAGATAGATAGATAGATAGATATGAATAAATTTAGATAGATAGATAGATAGATAGATAGATAGATAGATAGATATGAATAGACTTTAATTAATATGAATAGATATAGATAGATAGATAGATAAGAATAGACTGAGATAGATAGTCTTGATCTCCATTATTGGCACTCTTTCATTTTTTTTTGTTATATCATCAGAAATAATTGTGAAATAACCAAATTTGCATAAACTTGTTTTATCATTTGCTGTTCTTTATCAACAATGAGTTGGCAATTGACCAAAACACTAGATTCATTTTTTTTTTAAGGAGATATTCTACATTATGTACTAAAAATTCATGTGTTGCCAAAAACTCTGATTCGGATTGTATATGTTTTTTACTACTGTAAAATAACTAAACAAATGTATTGAATTAATTTCCACTGCTTATCCATTTCATCATCATCATCATGTCGTGCCACCATATGGATCTCCCTGACCCTCTCCCGCCATCCTTCTCTATTGTCCATCGCTTCCAGTAGGTCTTCAAGGCTATATCCTGTATCGCCACGGAGCTGTTTTGTGTCGGTCCAAGCTGGTCGTCCTAACTTTACTCATCTGTGTGAAGGAGTCAAGAGGAGTATGTCACTTATGAGTTCGTCCCTACTTCTCCAGCAGTGTCCCTCATGTCTGGTTCATCTAACTTCGATTGTTTTCGTGATGGGTGGTAAGTGGCTGTACAGCTGCTGCTTTGTGGGGTGCTACCTCCAGGACTTGTTCAATATTGCTCACAGCATTCTTGTCTAGTTACCGTCAAGCTTTTTCTCCATATGTTTAGTTAGCGTCCATGTTGTGCATCAATACAGCAATATCGATACGACAACTGCTTGAAAAAAACTGCATTTCATTTTATCGGTCAGGTCTGACTTCCATATGACTGATAGCCTATCAATAGCTGTCGATGCCTTTGCTAGTTGCGTGTTAATGTCTGTCTCGATTTTGTAGTAAATTACTAAGTGAAACATTTTGCCTTGGTAGCAAGATTTAGAATAAGCCAACTGTATCCCTTAGGGTCTTTTTATGCCTAGAGGTTATTTTTCTTTTATATATATAGATTTCACACTGTCCTAACAACTACAAATAATGTTTAATCACATCTATTTGACCCATGTTTAGAGTGTTCACCAATGGTCCGGGAGACCAGGGTTCAATCCCAGATTAAGTCATACCAAAGATTCAAAAAATGGTACTTGATGCCTCCTTGCTTAGCACTCAGCATTATAAGGTACGGACCAATGGTAAAGTGAAACAATTCAGGGAAAGGAGTTGTGCCTTCCTCTACACTTTGGTGAAGTAGCTATTGAAAAGGGAGCCTTTTGGTCACCCTCGTCTACAGTCACCAACTTTACTTTACTTACTTATTAGACCTGTTGAGGATACTATGACTCAGGCTTGGAATGAACCTAGAAGTAATGGCAATGTAGGGATACTCCACACTCCCTAGATCTCCAAAGCTGGAGCCTCACTATAAGATGCTGTTTAGTGTCATACTTGGGACATCCATTATTTAGTGGGGGAGGTGTTTCACTCCTCTGCAGGTGATGCAGTCAGCGTATTTTAGGCCCTCCCCAACAGGGCAAAATGGTAATGCAAAAAAATATATTAACTAAGGTTAGTCTAACACAATGCTCCAAGTCTAAAGACACCCGCTGAGTATTAAACTTAGAAAAATATCAATGTCCTTGGGGAGAGAGTGAATGAGAGAGAGAGAGAGAGAGAGAGAGAGAGAGAGAGAGAGAGAGAGAGAGAGAGAGAGAGATGTTAATAGTTAAATTTAAATCTTAAAAGGGAAAATGTCGACTATATTTTCAGGCTGGCTAAAAAAATTCTGACATTCATCATCATTATCATTACACTTGTGATCATGTAATATTTTTCTTTTGGATGCAATAAAAAAGAAAGGGTAAAAAATTACTTAATCTTTTTTTTTTTTAAAGTTTGTTTATTCATGTAACAAAAATATGTATGGTAAAAAAAATGGTAATTTTTTTTTTTTTAAATTTTATTCAAGTAACAAAAATATCTTTTTTCATAACAATCTTTCTTGACCTTAAATGAAAATGTACTTTTCTGTTCCAGATAAAAAGCTAAAATACACAAAGATGTGAAAATTCCATTTTAAAAAGAATGAACAATGTATTAAGTCACTAAAACATGTTAAGCTGTATTTAAAAAAAAAAAAAAATACTTATTTCAATTATTTAGGTGCCAAGAGACAAAAATTTGACAAGAAATTACTTTTTCTAATGTGTTTGTGTGTGTGTGTGTGTGTGTGTGTGTGTGTGTGTGTGTGTGTGTGTGTGTGTGTGTGTGTGTGTGTGTGTTCTTATGTTATTCTTTTTTACTTATATATTTTTCTCTTATATCAGTTTTTATTTTATTTATTTATTTCAAATTGTTTGCACATTTGGAATATCACGTTGGACTTTTATTCTTTTGGCATGGGATGAAAGATGAATCCTGAGATGGGAATATAACAGGAAGAGAGCCGTGACATAAAACTCCCTTTGGTGGCTTGACTAGCAGACACTAAATTTGATATTTATGAATCTTATTTGTAAACCAATAAGAACTGAAAATTTTGCGAATAAATGCATAGAAAGCAGAAATGATTCTAAAATGCTTAAATAATATTCTTGTATCAACATTTTATCAGTTTGAAAAAAAAAATCAAGTGGGCAAGATTACTGCTTGTTGAAAAAAGAAAATACATCTTTAAAATGTGTGTATGAAGTTGTTGAGAGAAAAAAAATGGCTCTTAAGACAGTTGAAATTTTATTATATTTTTCTTAAAACAAAAGACAACAAATTTAAACAACTTCTAAACCTCAAAATTTTCTTGCCCTGTCGGCTGGGGCTGTAGAATACACCAACTGCTTCTCTGCAGAGGGGTAAGACCCCTCCCCCAAAGAGTGTCTTCGATATGACACTAAACAATCTGAGGTTCTAGTAATTCTGGAGCTCAGGGGAATATAGAGTACCTCTTCATTGCCATCACTCCCAGGTTCACTCTGGCCATGAGTGGTAGCACCTGATAAGGGTCCTATCTCTGGGTTAAATAGAACTAAACTGCATACTTATACTAAACTGAATTGTTTGCAATGGAACTGTTTTTAACATTGAAACTCTACTTATGCTAAACTGAATTGTTTAATAAAGAACTGTTTTGACATTTAACTGTGTGTAAACAAAATCTATACTTGTACTAAATTGGCTGAATTAGAACTGTTTAGATAAACTGAATAGTTTGAAATAGAAATGCTTTTGACAATTAAACTTTGTGCTCATGTTAAACTGAATTGTTTGAAATAGAACTGATTATTTGTATAAAAGTGGATTTGACATTAAATAGCCTACAAAGGTTGATATGCCATAAAAACCAACCAACCAACTAACCATCAAAATTTTCAAAGGGTTGTTCTGGTTATGACATTAAACTGCTTTTGATAATGATGATCTCTAGGGAGTGTAGAGTACTCTTTTATTGTCATTACTCCCAGGTCCAGTCTGACCCAGAATGGTTGTCCCTCTTAGAATCCAATGTATGGGTCAAATAGAACGGTTGGAAAATTAATCATATTTGATAAGACCCCATGCAGGAAAAGAACCCTCTTAAGAAACAACTACACAAAAAATGTAAATATGAATGTACCATAAATGCGATTCCCTAATAGAAAGCAGAAATTATACTAAAATGCTTAAATCATCATCATCATCATCATCATGTCGCGCTGGTAGCATGGATATCCCTGACCCTCTCTCGCCACTCGTCCCTATCGTTCATCGCCCTAGGTAGATCTTCAGGACAACATCCCGTATCCTCACATAGCTGCTGAATGTATGTTCGTGCTGGTCGTCCTGCTTTTGCACGGCCATGTGTGGGGGTCCAAAAAAAAAAAAAAAAATGCTTAAATAATATTCTTGTATTAATGCTTTATCAGTAAAAAAAAACAAAAGAAATAGCAACAAGTGTGCAAGATTACTGCTCGTTAAAAAAAGAAAATACTAGTTGACATGCCATTAAAATCAATCATTCATCTTAATTCGTTTAAAACTCATCACAAAACAGAAGAAGATATTAACTGATGAAATTTTGTTGAAAGATTTCAAACGTGTTCAAATATTTTTAAAATTGTTCATAGAAGTAGTTCTGGGAGGTAAAGTTTCCTTGATCCGAGAATATGTTATTAACGATTACCCAATCCACAAACCATTGGTTAAAGAGTTTTTTTTAAAGTCTCTGAATGAGGCGAGTTGTGTTTTTATTGTTTAATTCACCATAGTAAGTTGGAATTCATGCATAAACGCAAACAAGATTCCTTTAGTGTATGTTAATAGAAAACATGTTTTTTATTTACCAGCACGGAATGAAATTAATTGGCAAAATTCTTATATAGCCTAATATGTCACTTTTATAACTTCTTTAAAAGCAAAAAGCATAGTCGATTTTTTTTTTTTTTGTTGCCTAGTCGGCTGGAGCTGTACAATACACCAACTGCACCTCTGCAGAGGGGTAAGACCCCCCCCACCAACGATTGTCCTGGATATGACACTAAACTCTCTGATAGTGAGGTTCCAGTAATGCTGGAACTTTGGGGAATGCAGAGTACCCCTTTATTGCCATCACTCCCAGGTCCACTCTGGTCCAGAGTGGTAGCACCTGATAGGGCCCTATCTATGGGTTAAATAGGACTGACGGCATACTTATGCTAAACTGAATTGTTTGATTAAACTGAATAGCTTGAAATAGAAGTGTTTTTGACAAACTGTACTTACATCTAAACTGTGTGCTTATGCTAAACTGATTTAGTTGAAATTGAACTGTTTTTGACATTGAAACTGTAATTACACTAAACTGAATTGTTTTATATAACAGTTTGAATAAACTGAATAGTTTGAAATAGAAATGTTTTTGACAAACTGTGTACTCATGCTAAACTGAATTGTTTGAAATGAAAATGATTATTTACATAAAAATGGATTTGGCATTAAATAACCTACAAAGGTTGATATACCACCAAACCAAACCTAACTAAATTGATAAGGGTCCTATCTATGGGTTAAATAGAAATAACGGCATTCTTATGCTAAACTGAATTGTTTGAATAAACTGAATAGCTTCAAATAGAAATGTTTTTCACAAATAAACTGCACTTACATTTTAAACTGCGTGCTTATGCTAAAATAAATTCTTTGAAATAGAACTGATTATTTACATAAAATATGGATTTGGCGTTAAATAACCTACAAAGGTTGATATGCCATAAAACCCAACCAACCAACCAACTATTTGTATAAAAATGGATTTGGCATTAAATTATCTACAAAGGTTGATATGCCATAAAACCCAACCAACCGACCAACTATTTGTATAAAAATGGATTTGGCATTAAATACACTACAAAGGTTGATATGCCATAAAACCCAACCAACCGACCAACTATTTGTATAAAAATGGATTTGGCATTAAATTATCTACAAAGGTTGATATGCCATAAAACCCAACCAACCGACCAACTATTTGTATAAAAATGGATTTGGCATTAAATAATCTACAAAGGTTGATATGCCATAAAACCCAACTAACTAACCAACTATTTTTTTTGGTATCATTTGGTTTGGTTTGGTGCCTTTGTTTTATGGCATATCAACTTTCATGGGTTATTTATAATGCCAAAGACATCCTTACAGAAGGACAGTAGTGGTACTCATCATCATCATCATGTCGTGCTGGTAGCACGGATATCCCTGACCCTCTCTCGCCACTTTTCCCTATCGTTCATCGCCTCCGGCAGGTCTACTGAACAACATCCCGTATCCTCACATAGTTGCTGAATGTATGTTCTTGCTGGTCGTCCTGCTTTTGCACGGCCATGTGTGGGGGTCCATAAGAGTACATCACTTATGAGCTCGTCCCTGCTTCTTCAGCAGTGTCCTGCATGTCTGGTTCGTCTAACTTGAATAGTTTTCGTGATAGGTGGCAGGTGGCTGTACAGTTGGTGTCTTGTGGGGTGTTGCCACCAGGACTTGTTCAAGATTGCACGCAGCATTCTTGTGTAATTGCCGTCTAGCTTCTTCTCCAGTCGTTTTGTTAGAGTCCATGTAGTGCATCCATATAACAGTATCGATGTGACCGCTGCCTGGAAGAAACTCTGTTTCATTTTATTGGTTAGGTCTGATTTCCATATAATCGATAGCCTATTGATAGCTGTCCATGCTTTCGTTAACCTTGTGTCAATGTCCTTTTCGGTTGATGCGACGCTGCTTCCTAGGTAAGTGAATTTTTCTACTAGTTTAAGAGGGGTTCCGTCTAGAGTGGAGATGTCATGGGGGAATAAGGAAGTTCATACCTTTCCTCTGTGAATTTGTCCAAAAGTTAATGTATGACTGGAGTTTGAACTCACTGACTATGATGTTACAGTCTAACACATTAGCCACAACATTACATAGACTCCCCAATCCATTTTTTTTAGCTGGAGGTTAATCAGAGAATCATTATCTTTACTCCTGCTGTAAGTAGAAACTATTTCAAACTTACTTTATATAGATTGATAGTCCACATTAAAAGTGTTGTAAGGGTAACCTGAAGCATAACATTTTTGGACCATATTTTTCTTATGTAGTTAGCATTGGGGATCAAGAAAAGTTTTGGTAAATAGGTTAGGGAATCCTGTTCATTGTACATTCATATTTACAATTTTTGTGTAGTTGTTTTTTAAGAGTTTTTTTTTTGCATGTAGTCTTACAAATTATGGATAATTTTTAAACAGAAAAATTTATATATATCAGTGTGTGTGTGTGTATGTATATTTGTATATATATATATATATATATATATATATATATATATGTGTGTGTGTGTGTGTGTGTGTGTGTGTATGTGTGTGTGTGTATGTATATTTGTGTATATATATATATGTATATATATATATGTGTGTGTGTGTGTGTGTGTGTGTGTGTGTGTGTGTATATATATATATATACTATCCGTGCTGCCAGCACGATATGATGATGATGATGATATATATATATATATATGTGTGTGTGTGTGTATATTTGTATATATATATATATATATGTATATATATCAGTGTGTGTGTGTGTGTATGTATATTTGTATATATATATATGTATATATATATGTGTGTGTGTGTGTGTGTGTGTGTGTGTGTGTGTGTGTGTGTGTGTATGTATATTTGTGTATATATATATATATATATATATATATATATATATGTGTGTGTGTGTGTGTATATTTGTATATATATATATATATGTATATATATCAGTGTGTGTGTGTATGTATATTTGTGTATATATCATCATCATCATCATATCGTGCTGGCAGCACGGATATCCCTGACCCTCTCTCGCCACTCCTCCCTATCGTTCATCGCCCTAGGCAGGTCTTCAGGACAACATCCTGTATCCTCACACAGCTGCTGAATGTACGTTCGTGCTGGTCGTCCTGCTTTTGCGCGGCCGTGTGTGGGGATCCATAAGAGTACATCTCTTATGAGTTCATCTCTGCTTCTCCAGCAATGTCCTGCATGTCTGGTTCTCCTAACTTGAATAGATTTCGTGATAGGGGGCAGGTGGCCGTACAGTTGGTGTCTTGTGGGGTGCCGCTGCCAGGACTTGTTGAGGATTGCACGCAGCATTCTTGTGTAATTGCCATCTAGTTTCTTCTCGAGCCGTTTTGTTAGCGTCCATGTAGTGCATCCATATAGCAGTATCGATGTGACCGCTGCCTGGAAGAAACTGCGTTTCATTTTATCGGTTAGGTCTGATTTCCATATAGTCGATAGCCTATTGATAGCTGTCCATGCTTTCGTTAACCTCGTTTCGATGTCCTTTTCGGTTGATTCGACGCTGCTTCCTAGGTACGTGAATTTGTCTACTAGTTTAAGAGGGGTTCCTTCTAGAGTGGAGATGTCCCCCGTTTGGTTATAGCACATATATTCCGTTTTGTGTGCATTAACATGGAGGCCTATGCTTGCTGCTGCTCGTTCCAGGCTATGCAGAAGTGTTTCGGCTTGGTCAGGTGTATTTGCCAGTATCGCTATGTCATCGGCGTAGTCGGCGTCGGTAATTGTTGTTGCGGGATATCTTCTGCTTCTTTTCTTCGTCAGTTCGAAGCCATTCTCTTTGATTTTGTCAATCGATGTTCTAAGTACGTAGTCTAGACAAATGATAAAGAGATACGGAGCCAGCGTGTCCCCTTGTAGTACTCCTGCTACAATGTCGAAGTATTCTGTGTCTCCATCTGGTGATCGTACTTTTACTTTAGTGTTTCTATAGAGAATCGTTATTGCCGCTACGGTTTCTTTAGGTATGCCGTACGCTAGTAGGATTTGTTCCATCTTTCCTCTGTGAATGGAGTCGAAAGCCTTGGTAAAGTCGACAAATATTAATGTCGCTTGTAGGTTCTTTGCCCGTACACCTTCAAGGATTCTGCGGATGGTTAGTATTTGTGAGGTCGTAGATCTATTTCTTCGGAAGCCATTTTGGTTTTTTCTAAGTATGTTGTCGATTTTGGGTTCTATGCGGTTTCGTAGTAGGGCATTGTAGATTTTGGCAGCTATGGATGTAAGTGTTATGCCTCGGTAGTTTTTGGCTAATCCGAGGTCCCCCTTTTTAGGGAAGGGGAGTATGCATCCCTTCGTCCATCTATCTATCGGATTTTGATTGTATACTGCGTTGCAGTGTCGGAGCAGTATGTCGTCGAATTGTCTGGTCTTCCATACTTCCGGGGGAATTTCGTCCAGTCCTGCAGCTTTCCTATTTTTAATTTTTCTGAGAACCGAGTCGAGTTCTCCTTGTGTGAACGGTCCAAGTTTAATGTCTAATTGTTTGCTAATTATTCTGGTGATTGGTTCATGCGTTATTTTTGGTGGGTTTCCAAGTAAGTTTTCGAAGTGCTGTTTCCACAGTTTTATTCTTTCTTGTTGGTTTGCTGCTTTAAGTTTTGCTTTGGCTGTGCTCTTTCTTCTGCTCACTTCGTTTATTGTTTGCCAGGCAATTCTAGATTGTCTATCTTCTACCGAGTCTCTGATCTTATCTATCTGATTTTGAATGTATTCTGTCTGTTCCTTTATATATATGCCTGCTAATTGATTTTGTGCCGTTTTTAGTTTTAAGGCATTTGTGTTTGTTGGGTTTTTTCGATAGTTTTTGGAGGCTGTTTTCACTAGTGCACGTTTTTCTCTCACCGCTAAGGTTTCCCATGGGACTCTATATTTAGTTTTAATTTTTGTTGGAATGTATTTTGCTGCTGCCTCAAGGTGTGCATTGACGAAATTTTCGTATTCGTCGTTTGGTGTACTTTTTTCCGTCTTTTCTTGTAGTGTTTCGAATCTGTTTCTCAATTCTAATACGTATTTATCTCTGACATCTTTGTTGTTTAATAGGGCCCAGTCATAGTGTTTGGTGGTCGCTGTTCGTTTGGCGTTTTTTCGTAGGCTTAACCGTATTTTCGCTGTGACTATTCGGTGATCGGTGGACACACCCTCAAAAGAGGAGTATGCCTCGCAATTCAATGCACTATTCTTCCATTTCTTGTTTATAAGGACGTAGTCTATCTGAGCTTTAGTATTGTTTGCGTACGTGTATGTCCATAGTTTGCCCTCTCTTTTTTGGTAGTTTGTATTGAGGCATATATATATATATGTGTGTGTGTGTGTGTGTGTGTGTGTGTGTGTATGTATATTTGTATATATATATATATGTATATATATATGTGTGTGTGTTTGGGTGTGTGTGTATATATATATATATATATATATATATGTATGTATGTAGAGAAAAATTGATAACAAGGTAACCCAAATAGGAGAGATTTATTGAGAAGCAAAGTTGACACCATTGCGTTTCGGTTCTAATGAACAATCATCAGGACAGTGAGGGATGATATTAGTGATGTTAAATCAATGATGGATGTTTAAAAGTACAAAATACAGAAACCTGAGAAAAATTTGTATAACAAGTAGAAATATGTAAACATGAATAGAGAGACAAATATTATTTACCAAAATAAGTAAAGTTAAAACTCATTTTATGCCCTTTCAAATGATGTATGTTTTCATTAGAATTCAAATGAGCTAACCCAGTTGAAAGATCTTAGAATATACTGACTGTGTCTCAGGCAGATGAGTATGTCCTCTAACA
>OY757940.1:12909902-13017402 GCA_963585895.1 Sepioteuthis lessoniana | reverse complement strand
TACCTAATGATATCCATCGTGGGATAAATGATTAAAATGTCATTGATGTATCTAAAAAAAAGTCCTACCTAATGATATCCATGATGGGATAAATGATTAAAATGTCACTGATGTATCTAGAACAAGTCCTACCTAATGATAACCATGAGGGATAAATGATTAAAATGTCATAGATGTATCTAAAATGAGTTCTACCTAATTATATCCATGGTGGGATAAATGAATAAAATGTCATAGATGTATCTAAAACGAGTTTTACCTCATTATATCCATGGTGGGATAAATTATTAACATGTCATAGGTGTATCTACACCGAGTCCTACCTAAGGATATCCATGATGGGATAAATGATTAAAATGTCATAGATGTATCTAAAACGAGTTCTACCTAATGATATCCATGGTGGGATAAATGATTAAAATTTCATAGATGTATCTAAAACGAGTTCTACCTAATTATATCCATTGTGGGATAAATGATTAGAATGTCATAGATGTATCTAAAACGAGTCCTACCTAATGATATCCATGATGGGATAAATTATTAAAATGACATAGTTATATCTAAAACGAGTCCTACCTAATGATATCCATGATGGGATAATTGATTAAAATGTCATAAGTGTATCTAAAACGAGTTCTACCTAATTATATCCATGGTGGAATAAATTATTAAAATGTCATACATGTATCTATACCGAGCCCTACCTAATGATATCCATGATGGGATAAATGATTAAAATATCATAGATGTATCTAGAACGAGTTCTACCTATTTATATCCATGGTGGGATAAATGATTAGAATGTCATAGATGTATCTAAAATGAGTTCTACCTATTTATATCCATGTTGGGATCAATGATTAAAATGTCATAGATGTATCTAAAACGAGTTCTACCTAATTATATCCATGGTGGGATAAATGATTAAAATGTCATAAATGTATCTAAAACGAGTCCACCTAATGATATACATGATGGGATAAATGATTAAAATGTCATATATGTATCTAAAACGACTTTTTACCTAATTATATCCATGGTGGGATAAATTTTTAACATGTCATAGATGTATCTACACCGAGTCCTACCTAAGGATATCCATGATGGGATAAATGATTAAAATGTCATAGATGTATCTAAAACGAGTCCTACATAATGATATCCATGATGGGATAAATGATTAAAATGTCATAGATGTATCTAAAACGAGTCCTACCTAATGATATCCATGATGGGATGAATGATTAAAATGTCATAGATGTATCTAAAATGAGTTCTACCTAATGATATCCATGATGGGATAAATGATTAAAATGTCATAGATGTATCTAAAACGAGTCCTACCTAATTATATCCATGGTGGGATTAATGATTAACATGTCATAGATGTATCTAAACCGAGTCCTACCTAAAGATATCCATGATGGGATAAATGATTAAAATGTCATAGATGTATCTAAAACGAGTTTTACCTAATTATATCCATGGTGGGATAAATGATTAAAATGTCATAGATGTATCTAAAACCAGTCCTACCTAATGATATCCATGATGGGATAAATGATTAAAATGTCATAGATGTATCTAAAACGAGTTCTACCTATTTATATCCATATGTGGGATAAATGATTAAAATGTCACTGATGTATCTAAAATGAGTTCTACCTGATTATATCCATGATGGGATAAATGATTAAAATGTCATAGATGTATCTAAAACGGGTTCTACCTAATTATATCCATATGTGGGATAAATGATTAAAATGTCATAGATGTATCTAAAATGAGTTCTACCTAATTATATCCATGGTGGGATAAATGATTAAAATGTCATAGATGTATCTAAAACGAGTCCTACCTCATGATATCCATGATTGGATAAATGATTAAAATGTCGTAAATGTATCTAAAACGAGTCCACCTAATGATATCCATGATGGGATAAATGATTAAAATGTCATAGGTGTATCTAAAACGAGTCCTACCTAATGATATCAATGGTTGGATAAACGATTAAAATGTCGTATATGTATCTAAAACGAGTCCTACCTAATGATATCCATGATGGGATAAATGATTAAAATGTCACTGATGTATCTAAAACGAGTTCTACCTAATTATATCTATGGTGGGATAATTGATTAAAATGTCATAGATGTATCTAAAACGAGTCCTACCTAATGATATCAATGGTGGGATAAATGATTAAAAGGTCGTAAATGTATCTAAAACGGGTCCTACCTAATGATATCCATGGTGGGATAAATGATTAAAATGTCATATATGTATCTAAAACGATTCCTACATAATGATATCCATGATGGGATAAATGATCAAAATGTCATTGATGTAAATAAAACGAGTTCTACCTAATTATATCTATGGTGGGATAAATGATTAAAATTTCATAGATGTATCTAAAACGAGTTCTACCTTATTATATCCACGGTGGGATAAATGATTAATATGTCAGAGACGTATCTAAAACGTATCCTACCTAATGATATCCACGATGGGATAAATGATTAAAATGTCATAGATGTATCTAAAATGAGTTCTACCTAATTATATCCATGGTGGGATAAATGATTAGAACGTCATAGATGTATCTAAAAGGAGTTCTACCTAATTATATCCATGGTGGGATAAATGATTAAAATGTCATAGATGTATCTAGAACGTGTCTTACCTAATGATATATATGGTGGGATAAATGATTAAAATCCCACAGATGTATCTAAAACAAGTCCTACCTAATGATATCCATGCTGGGATAAATGATTAAAATGTCATAGATGTATCTAAAACGAGTTCTACCTAATTTTATCCATGGTGGGATAAATGATAAAAATATCATAGATGTATCTAAAAAGAGTTCTGCCTAATTATATCCATGGTGGGATAAATGATTAAAATGTCATAGATGTATCTAAAATGAGTTCTATCTTATTATATCCATGTTGGGATCAATGATTAAAATGTCATAGATGTATCTAAAACGAGTTCTACCTAATGATATCCATGATGGGATGAATGATTAAAATGTCATAGATGTATCTAAAACGAGTTCTACCTAATTATATCCATTGTGGGATAAATGATTAAAATTTCATAGATGTATCTAAAACGAGTTCTACCTAATTATATCCATGGTGGGATAAATGATTAGAATGTCATAGATGTATCTAAAACGAGTCCTACCTAATGATATCCATGATGGGATAAATGATTAAAAATCATTGATGTATCTAAAACGAGTTCTACCTAATTATATCCACGGTGGGATAAATGATTAACATGTCATAGATGTATCTAAACCGAGTTCTACCTAATTATATCCATGGTGGGATAAATGATTAGAATGTCATATATGTATCTAAAACGAGTTCTACCATATTATATTCATGGTGGGATAAATGATTAAAATGTCATAGATGTATCAAAAACGAGTCCTACCTAATTATATCCATGGTGGGATAAATGATTAAAATTTTATAGATGTATCTAAAACGAGTTCTACCTAATTATATCCATGGTGGGATAAATGATTAGAATGTCATAGATGTATCTAAAAGGAGTTCTACCTAATTATATCCATGGTGGGATAAATGACTAAAATGTCATAGATGTATCTAGAACGTGTCCTACCTAATGATATATATGGTGGGATAAATGATTAAAATCCCATAGATGTATCTAAAACAAGTCATACCTAATGATATCTATGATAGGATAAATGATTAAAATGTCATAAATGTATCTAAAACGAGTTCTACCTAATTATATCCATGCTGGGATAAATGATTAGAATGTCATAGATGTATCTAAAACGAGTCCTACCTAATGATATCCATGCTGGGATAAATGATTAAAATATCATAGATGTATCTAAAACGAGTTCTACCTAAGGATATACATGATGGGATAAATGATTAAAATGTCATAGATGTATCTAAAACGAGTTCTACCTAATGATATCCATGGTGGGATAAATGATTAAAATTTCATAGATGTATCTAAAACGAGTTCTACCTAATTATATCCATGGTGGGATAAATGATTAGAATGTCATAGGTGTATCTAAAACGAGTTCTACCTAATTATATCCATGGTGGGATAAATTATTAAAATGTCATACATGTATCTATACCGAGCCCTACCTAATGATATCCATGATGGGATAAATGGTTAAAATATCATAGATGTATCTAGAACGAGTTCTACCTATTTATATCATTGGTGGGATAAATGATTAGAATGTCATAGATGTATCTAAAATGAGTTCTACCTATTTATATCGATGTTGGGATCAATGATTAAAAGTCATAGATGTATCTAAAACGAGTTCTACCTAATTATATCCATGGTGGGATAAATGATAAAAATGTCATAAATGTATCTAAAACAAGTCCACCTAATGATATCCATGATGGGATAAATGATTAAAATGTCATAGATGTATCTAAAACGAGTGCTACCTAATGATATCCATGATGGGATAAATGATTAAAATGTCATATATGTATCTAAAACGAGTTTTACCTAATTATATCCCTGGTGGGATAAATTTTTAACATGTCATAGATGAATCTACACCGAGTCCTACCTAAGGATATCCATGATGGGATAAATGATTAAAATGTCATAGATGTATCTAAAATGAGTTCTACCTAATTATATCCATGGTGGGATAAATGATTAGAACGTCATAGATGTATCTAAAAGGAGTTCTACCTAATTATATCCATGGTGGGATAAATGATTAAAATGTCATAGATGTATCTAGAACGTGTCTTACCTAATGATATATATGGTTGGATAAATGATTAAAATCCCATAGATGTATCTAAAACAAGTCCTACCTAATGATATCCATGCTGGGATAAATGATTAAAATGTCATAGATGTATCTAAAACGAGTTCTACCTAATTTTATCCATGGTGGGATAAATGATAAAAATATCATAGATGTATCTAAAAAGAGTTCTGCCTAATTATATCCATGGTGGGATAAATGATTAAAATGTCATAGATGTATCTAAAATGAGTTCTATCTTATTATATCCATGTTGGGATAAATGATTAAAATTTTATAGATGTATCTAAAACGAGTTCTACCTAATTATATCCATGGTGGGATAAATGATTAGAACGTCATAGATGTATCTAAAACGAGTCCTACCTAATGATATCCATGATGGGATAAATGATTAAAATGTCATAGATGTATCTAAAACGAGTTCTACCTAATTATATCCATGGTGGGATAAATGATTAGAACGTCATAGATGTATCTAAAAGGAGTTCTAC
The DNA here is from genome assembly GCA_963585895.1 of Sepioteuthis lessoniana. NCBI lineage: Eukaryota > Metazoa > Mollusca > Cephalopoda > Myopsida > Loliginidae > Sepioteuthis > Sepioteuthis lessoniana. The sequence goes on along the minus strand of OY757940.1, from coordinate 13,012,089 downwards.
CTAATTATATCCATGGTGGGATAAATGACTAAAATGTCATAGATGTATCTAGAACATGTCTTACCTAATGATATATATGGTGGGATAAATGATTAAAATCCCATAGATGTATGTAAAACAAGTCATACCTAATGATATATATGATAGGATAAATGATTAAAATGTCATAAATGTATCTAAAACGTGTTCTACCTAATTATATCCATGGTGGGATAAATTATTAGAATGTCATAGATGTATCTAAAACGAGTCCTACCGAATGATATCCATGATGGGATAAATGATTAAAATGTCATAGTTATATCTAAAACGAGTCCTACCTAATGATATCCATGATGGGATAATTGATTAAAATGTCATAGGTGTATCTAAAACGAGTTCTACCTAATTATATCCATGGTGGGATAAATTATTAAAATGTCATACATGTATCTATACCGAGCCCTACCTAATGATATCCATGATGGGATAAATGGTTAAAATATCATAGATGTATCTAGAACGAGTTCTACCTATTTATATCCATGGTGGGATAAATGATTAGAATGTCATAGATGTATCTAAAATGAGTTCTACCTATTTAGATCCATGTTGGGATCAATGATTAAAATGTCATAGATGTATCTAAAACGAGTTCTACCTAATTATATCCATGGTGGGATAAATGATTAAAATGTCATAAATGTATCTAAAACGAGTCCACCTAATGATATCCATGATGGGATAAATGATTAAAATGTCATAGATGTATCTAAAACGAGTGCTACCTAATGATATCCATGATGGGATAAATGATTAAAATGTCATATATGTATCTAAAACGAGTTTTACCTAATTATATCCATGGTGGGATAAATTTTTAACATGTCATAGATGAATCTACACCGAGTCCTACCTAAGGATATCCATGATGGGATAAATGATTAAAATGTCATAGATGTATCTAAAACGAGTCCTACCTAATTATATCCATGATGGGATAAATGATTAAAATGTCATTGATGTATCTAAAACGAGTCCTACCTAATGATATCCATGATGGGATAAATGATTAAAATGTCATAGATGTATCTAAACCGAGTCCTACCTAAGGATATCCATGATGGGATAAATGATTAAAATGTCATAGATGTATCTAAAACGAGTTTTACCTAATTATATCCATGGTGGGATAAATGATTAAAATGTCATAGATGTATCTAAAACCAGTCCTACCTAATGATATCCATGATGGGATAAATGATTAAAATGTCATAGATGTATTTAGAACGAGTCCTACCTAATGATATACATGGTGGGATAAATGATTAAAATCCCATAGATGTATCTAGAACGAGTTCTACCTAATTATATCCATGGTGGGATAAATGATTAAAATGTCATAGATGTATCTAAAACGAGTTCTACCTAATTATATCCATGGTGGGATAAATGATTAACATGTCATAGATGTATCTAAACTGAGTCCTACCTAAGGATATCCATGATGGGATAAATGATTAAAATGTCATAGATGTATCTAAAACGGGTTCTACCTAATTATATGCATATGTGGGATAAATGATTAAAATGTCATAGATGTATCTAAAATGAGTTCTACCTAATTATATCCATGTTGGGATCAATAATTAAAATGTCATAGATGTATCTAAAATGAGTTCTACCTAATTATATCCATGGTCGGATAAATGATTAAAATGTCATAGATGTATCTAAAACGAGTCCTACCTCATGATATCCATGATTGGATAAATGATTAAAATGTCGTAAATGTATCTAAAACGAGTCCACCTAATGATATCCATGATGGGATAAATGATTAAAATGTCATAGGTGTATCTAAAACGAGTCCTACCTAATGATATCAATGGTTGGATAAATGATTAAAATGTCGTATATGTATCTAAAACGAGTCCTACCTAATGATATCCATGGTGGGATGAATGATTAAAATTTCATAGATGTATCTAAAACGAGTTCTACCTAATGATATCCATGATGGGATAAATGATTAAAATGTCATTGATGTATCTAAAACGAGTTCTACCTAATTATATCTATGGTGGGATAAATGATTAAAATGTCATAGATGTATCTAAAACGAGCCCTACCTAATGATATCAATGGTGGTTTAAATGATTAAAATGTCGTAAATGTATCTAAAACGAGTCCTACCTAATGATATCCATGGTGGGATAAATGATTAAAATGTCATATATGTATCTAAAACGATTCCTACATAATGATATCCATGATGGGATAAATGATCAAAATGTCATTGATGTAAATAAAACGAGTTCTACCTAATTATATCTATGGTGGGATAAATGATTAAAATTTCATACATGTATCTAAAACCAGTTCTACCTAATTATATCCATGGTGGGATAAATGATTAAAATGTCATAGATGTATCTAAAATGACTTCTACCTTATTATATCCACGGTGGGATAAATGATTAATATGTCAGAGACGTATCTAAAACGTATCCTACCTAATGATATCCACGATGGGATAAATGATTAAAATGTCATAGATGTATCTAAAATGAGTTCTACCTAATTATATCCATGGTGGGATAAATGATTAGAACGTCATAGATGTATCTAAAAGGAGTTCTACCTAATTATATCCATGGTGGGATAAATGATTAAAATGTCATAGATGTATCTAGAACTTGTCTTACCTAATGATATATATGGTGGGATAAATGATTAAAATCCCATGGATGTATCTAAAACAAGTCCTACCTAATGATATCCATGCTGGGATAAATGATTAAAATGTCATAGATGTATCTAAAACGAGTTCTACCTAATTTTATCCATGGTGGGATAAATGATAAAAATATCATAGATGTATCTAAAAAGAGTTCTGCCTAATTATATCCATGGTGGGGTAAATGATTAAAATGTCGTAGATGTATCTAAAATGAGTTCTATCTTATTATATCCATGTTGGGATCAATGATTAAAATGTCATAGATGTATCTAAAACGAGTTCTACCTAATGATATCCATGATGGGATGAATGATTAAAATGTCATAGATGTATCTAAAATGAGTTCTACCTAATGATATCCATGATTGGATAAATGATTAAAATGTCATAGATGTATCTAAAACGTGTTTTACCTAATTATATCCATGGTGGGATAAATTATTAACATGTCATAGATGTATCTAAACCGAGTCCTACCTAAAGATATCCATGATGGGATAAATGATTAAATGTCATAGATATATCTAAAACGAGTTCTACCTAATTATATCCATTGTGGGATAAATGATTAAAATTTCATAGATGTATCTAAAACGATTTCTACCTAATTATATCCATGGTGGGATAAATGATTAGAATGTCATACACGTATCTAAAACGAGTCCTACCTAATGATATCCATGATGGGATAAATGATTAAAATGTCATAGATGTATCTAAAACGAGTTCTACCTAATTATATCCATGGTGGGATAAATGATTAGAATGTCATAGATGTATCTAAAACGAGTCCTACCTAATGATATCCATGATGGGATAAATGATTAAAAATCATAGATGTATCTAAAATGAGTTCTATCTTATTTTATCCATGTTGGTATCAATGATTAAAATGTCATAGATGTATCTAAAACGAGTTCTACCTCATGATATCCATGATGGGATAAATGATTAAAATGTCATAGATGTATCTAAAACGAGTTCTACCTAATTATATCCATTGTGGGATAAATGATTAAAATTTCATAGATGTATCTAAAACGAGTTCTACCTAATTATATCCATGGTGGGATAAATGATTAGAATGTCATAGATGTATCTAAAACGAGTCCTACCTAATGATATCCATGATGGGATAAATGATTAAAAATCATAGATGTATCTAAAATGAGTTCTATCTTATTTTATCCATGTTGGGATCAATGATTAAAATGTCATAGATGTATCTAAAACGAGTTCTACCTCATGATATCCATGATGGGATAAATGATTAAAATGTCATAGATGTATCTAAAACGAGTTCTACCTAATTATATCCATTGTGGGATAAATGATTAAAATTTCATAGATGTATCTAAAACGAGTTCTACCTAATTATATCCATGGTGGGATAAATGATTAGAATATCATAGATGTATCTAAAATGAATCCTACCTAGTGATATCCATGATGGGATAAATGATTAAAATGTCATCGATGTATCTAGAACGAGTCCTACCTAATGATATACATGGTGGGATAAATGATTAAAATCCCATAGATGTATCTAAAACGAGTCCTACCTAATTATATCCATATGTGGTATAAATGATTAAAATGTCATAGATGTATCTAAAATGAGTTCTACCTAATTATATCCATGTTGGGATCAATAATTAAAATGTCATAGATGTATCTAAAACGAGTTCTACCTAATTATATCCATGGTGGGATAAATGATTAAAATGTCGTAGATGTATCTAAAACGAGTCCTACCTAATGATATCAATGGTTGGATAAATGATTAAAATGTCTTAAATGTATCTAAAACGAGTCCTACCTAATGATATCCATGGTGGGATAAATGATTAAAATGTCATAGATGTATTCAAAACGAGTCCTACCTAATGATATCCATGATGGGATAAATGATTAAAATGTCATTGATGTATCTAAAACGAGTTCTACCTAATTATATCTATGGTGGGATAAATGATTAAAATGTCATAGATGTATCTAAAACGAGTTCTACCTAATGATATCCATGATGGGATAAATGATTAAAATGTCATAGATGTATCTAAAACGAGTTCTACCATATTATATCCATTGTGGGATAAATGATTAAAATGTCATAGATGTATCTAAAACGAGTTCTACCTAATTATATCCATGGTGGGATAAATGATTAGAATGTCATAGATGTATCTAAAACGAGTCCTACCTAATGATATCCATGATGGGATAAATGATTAAAATATCATAGATGTATCTAGAACGAGTTCTACCTAATTATATCCATGTTGGGATCAATAATTAAAATGTCATAGATTTATCTAAAACGAGTTCTACCTAATTATATCCATTGTGGGATAAATGATTAAAATGTCATAGATGTATCTAAAACGAGTCCTACCTCATGATATCCATGATTGGATAAATGATTATAATGTCGTAAATGTATCTAAAACGAGTCCACCTAATGATATCCATGATGGGATAAATGGTTAAAATGTCATAGATGTATCTAAAACGAGTCCTACCTAATGATATCAATGGTGGGATAAATGATTAAAATGTCGTAAATGTATCTAAAACGAGTCCTACCTAATGATATCCATGGTGGGATAAATGATTAAAATGTCATAGATGTATCTAAAACGATTCCTACATAATGATATCCACGATGGGATTAATGATTAAAATGTCATTGATGTATCTAAAACGAGCTCAACCTAATTATATCTATGGTGGGGTAAATGATTAAAATTTCATAGATGTATCTAAAACGAGTCCTACCTAATTATATCCATGGTGGGATAAATGATTAAAATGTCATAGATGTATCTAAAACGAGTTCTACCTAATGATATCCATGATGGGATAAATGATTAAAATATCATAGATGTATCTAGAACGAGTTCTACCTAATTATATCCATGTTGGGATCAATAATTAAAATGTCATAGATGTATCTAAAACGAGTTCTACCTAATTATATCCATTGTGGGATAAATGATTAAAATGTCATAGATGTATCTAAAACGAGTCCTACCTCATGATATCCATGATTGGATAAATGATTAAAATGTCGTAAATGTATCTAAAACGAGTCCACCTAATGATATCCATGATGGGATAAATGGTTAAAATGTCATAGATGTATCTAAAACGAGTCCTACCTAATGATATCAATGGTGGGATAAATGATTAAAATGTCGTAAATATATCTAAAACGAGTTCTACCTAATGATATCCATGGTGGGATAAATGATTAAAATGTCATAGATGTATCTAAAACGATTCCTACATAATGATATCCACGATGGGATTAATGATTAAAATGTCATTGATGTATCTAAAACGAGCTCTACCTAATTATATCTATGGTGGGGTAAATGATTAAAATTTCATAGATGTATCTAAAACGAGTCCTACCTAATTATATCCATGGTTGGTTAAATGATTAAAATGTCATAGTTGTATCTAAAACGAGTTCTACCTAATGATATCCATGATGGGATAAATGATTAAAATGTCATAGATGTATCTAAAACGAGTTCAACCTAATTATATCCATGATGTGATAAATGATTAAAATGTCATAGATGTATCTAAAACGAGTTCTACCTAATGATATCCATGATGGGAGAAATGATTAAAATGTCATAGATGTATCTAAAATGAGTTCTACCTAATTATATCCATGGTGGGATAAATGATTAAAATGTCATAGATGTATCTAAAACGAGTTCTACCTCATGATATCCATGGTGGGATAAATGATTAGGACGTCATAAATGTATCTGAAAGGAGTTCTACCTAATTATATCCATGGTGGGATAAATGATTAAAATGTCATAGATGTATCTAGAACGTGTCCTACCTAATGATATATATGGTGGGATAAATGATTAAAATCCCATAGATGTATCTAAAACGAGTCCTACCTAATGATATCCATGATGGGATAAATGATTAAAATGTCATAGATGTATCTAAAACGAGTTCTACCTAATTATATCCATGGTGGGATAAATGATTAGAATGTCATAGATGTATCTAAAACGAGTCCTACCTAATGATATCAATGGTGGGATAAATGATTAAAATGTCATAGATGTATCTAAAACGAGTTCTACCTAATTATATTCATGGTGGGATAAATGATTAAAATGTCATAGATGTATCTAAAATGAGTTCTATCTTATTATATCCATGTTGGGATCAATGATTAAATTGTCATAGATGTATCTAAAACAAGTTCTACCTAATTATATCCATGGTGGGATAAATGATTACAATGTCATAGATGTATCTAAAACGAGTCCTACCTCATGATATCCATGATGGGATAAATGATTAAAATGTCAGAGATGTATCTAACACGAGTCCTACCTAATGATATCCATGATGGGATGAATGATTAAAATGTCATAGATGTATCTAAAATGAGTTCTACCTAATGATATCCATGATGGGATAAATGATTAAAATGTCATAGATGTATCTAAAACATGTTTTACCTAATTATATCCATGGTGGGATAAATTATTAACATGTCATAGATGTATCTAAAACGAGTTCTACCTAATTATATCCATGGTCTGATAAATGATTAGAATGTCATAGATGTATCTAAAACGAGTCCTACCTAATGATATCCATGATGGGATAAATGATTAAAATGTCATAGATGTATCTAAAACGAGTCCTACCTAATGATAACCATAATGTGATAAATGATTAAAATGTCATAGATGTATCTAAAACGAGTTTTACCAAATTATATCCATGGTGGGATAAATGATTAAAATATCATAGATGTATCTAAAACGAGTCCTACCTAATGATATCCATGATGGGATAAATGATTAAAATGTCATAGATGTATCTAAAACGAGTTCTACCTAATTATATCCATGGTGGGATAAATGATTAAAATGTCATAGATGTATCTAAAACGAGTCCTACCTCATGATATCCATGATTGGATAAATGATTTAAATGTCGTAAATGTATCTAAAACGAGTCCACCTAATGATATCCATTATGGGATAAATGATTAAAATGTCATAGATGTATCTAAAACGAGTCCTACCTGATGATATCCATGATGGGATAATTGATTAAAATGTCATAGGTGTATCTAAAACGAGTTCTACCTAATTATATCTATGGTGGGATAAATGATTAAAATGTCATAGATGTATCTAAAACGAGTCGTACCAAATGATATCCATGGTGGGATAAATGATTAAAATGTCATAGATGTATCTAAAACGAGTCGTACCAAATGATATCCATGGTGGGATAAATGATTAAAATGTCATAGATTTATCTAAAACGAGTCCTACCTAATGATATCCATGTTGGGATAAATGATTAAAATATCATAGATGTATCTAAAACGAGTTCTACCTAATTATATCCATGGTGGGATAAATGATTAAAATGTCATAGATGTATCTAAAACGAGTTCTACCTAATGATATCCATGTTGGGATAAATGATTAAAATGTCATAGATGTATCTAAAACGAGTTCTACCTAATTATATCCATGGTGGGATAAATGATTAAAATTTCATAGATGTATCTAAAACGAGTTCTACCTAATTATATCCATGGTGGGATAAATGATTAGAATGTCATAGATGTATCTAAAACGAGTCCTACCTAATGATATCTATGATGGGATGAATGATTAAAATGTCATAGATGTATCTAAAACGAGTCCTACCTAATTATATCCATGGTGGGATAAATGATTAAAATTTCATAGATGTATCTAAAACGATTTCTACCTAATTATATCCATGGTGGGATAAATGATTAGAATGTCAAAGATGTATCTAAAACGAGTCCTACCTAATGATATCCATGATGGGATAAATGATTAAAATGTCATAGATGTATCTAAAACGAGTTCTACCTAATTATATCCATGGTGGGATAAATGATTAAAATTTCATAGATGTATCTAAAACGATTTCTACCTAATTATATCCATGGTGGGATAAATGATTAGAATGTCATAGATGTATCTAAAACGAGTCCTACCTAATGATATCCATGATGGGATAAATGATTAAAATGTCATAGATGTATCTTAAACGAGTCCTACCTAATTATATCCATGGTGGGATAAATGATTAAAATTTCATAGATGTATCTAAAACGAGTCCTACCTAATGATATCCATGATGGGATGAATGATTAAAATGTCATAGATGTATCTAAAATGAGTTCTACCTCATGATATCCATGATGGGATAAATGATTAAAATGTCATAGATGTATCTAAAACGTGTTTTATCTAATTATATCTATGGTGGGATAAATTATTAACATGTCATAGATGTATCTAAAACGAGTTCTACCTAATTATATCCATGGTCTGATAAATGATTAGAATGTCATAGATGTATCTAAAACGAGTCCTACCTAATGATATCCATGATGGGATAAATGATTAAAATGTCATAGATGTATCTAAAACGAGTCCTACCTAATGATATCCATAATATGATAAATGATTAAAATGTCATAGATGTATCTAAAACGAGTTTTACCAAATTATATCCATGGTGGGATAAATGATTAAAATATCATAGATGTATCTAAAACGAGTTCTACCTAATGATATCCATGGTGGGATAAATGATTAAAATGTCATAGATGTATCTAAAACGAGTCCTACCTAATGATATCCATGATGGGATAAATGATTAAAATGTCATAGATGTATCTAAAACGAGTTCTACCTAATTATATCCACGGTGGGATAAATGATTAAAATGTCATAGATGTATCTAAAACGAGTTCTACCTAATGATATCCATGTTGGGATAAATGATTAAAATGTCATAGATATATCTAAAACGAGTTTTACCTAATTATATCCATGGTGGGATAAATGATTAAAATGTCATAGATGTATCTAAAACGAGTTCTACCTAATTATATCCATGGTGGGATAAATGATTAGAATGTCATAGATGTATATAAAACGAGTCCTACCTAATGATATCTATGATGGGATGAATGATTAAAATGTCATAGATGTATCTAAAACGAGTCCTACCTAATTATATCCATGGTGGGATAAATGATTAAAATTTCATAGATGTATCTAAAACGAGTTCTACCTAATTATATCCATGGTGGGATAAATGATTAGAATGTCATAGATGTATCTAAAACGAGTCCTACCTAATGATATCCATGATGGGATAAATGATTAAAATGTCATAGATGTATCTAAAACGAGTTCTACCTAATTATATCCATGGTGGGATAAATGATTAAAATTTCATAGATGTATTTAAAACGATTTCTACCTAATTATATCCATGGTGGGATAAATGATTAGAATGTCATAGATGTATCTAAAACGAGTCCTACCTAATGATATCCATGATGGGATAAATGATTAAAATGTCATAGATGTATCTAAAACGAGTCCTACCTAATTATATCCATGGTGGGATAAATGATTAAAATGTCATAGATGTATCTAAAATGAGTTCTACCTAATTATATCCATGTTGGGATCAATAATTAAAATGTCATAGATGTATCTAAAATGAGTTCTACCTAATTATATCCATGGTGGGATAAATGATTAAAATGTCATAGATGTATCTAAAACGAGTCCTACCTCATGATATCCATGATTGGATAAATGATTTAAATGTCGTAAATGTATCTAAAACGAGTCCACCTAATGATATCCATTATGGGATAAATGATTAAAATGTCATAGATGTATCTAAAACGAGTCCTACCTAATGATAACCATGATGGGATAATTGATTAAAATGTCATAGGTGTATCTAAAACGAGTTCTACCTAATTATATCTATGGTGGGATAAATGATTAAAATGTCATAGATGTATCTAAAATGAGTCGTACCAAATGATATCCATGGTGGGATAAATGATTAAAATGTCATAGATGTATCTAAAACGAGTTTTACCAAATTATATCCATGGTGGGTAAATGATTAATATGTCATAAATGTATCTAAAACGATTCCACCTAATGATATCCATGATGGGATAAATGATTAAAATATCACAGATGTATCTAGAACGAGTTCTACGTAATTATATCCATGGTGGGATACATGATTAAAATGTCATAGATGTATCTAAAACGAGTTCTACCTAATTATATCCATGGTGGGATAAATGATTAGAATGTCATAGATGTATCTAAAAGGAGTTCTACCTAATTATATCCATGATGGGATAAATTATTAAAATGTCATAGATGTATCTAAAACGAGTCCTACCTAATGATATCAATGATGGGATAATTGAGTCCTACCTAATGATATCGATGATGGGATAAATGATTAAAATGTCACAGATGTATCTAAAACGAGTCCTACCTAATGATATCCATGATGGGATGAATGATTAAAATGTCATAGATGTATCTAAAACGAGTCCTACCTAATGATATCCATGATAGGATAAATGATTAAAATGTCATAAATGTATCTAAAACGAGTCCACCTAATGATATCAATGATGGGATAAATGATAAAAATGTCATAGATGTATCTAAGACGAGTCCTACCTAATGATATCCATGATGGGATGAATGATTAAAATGTCATAGATGTATCTAGAACGAGTCTTACCTAATGATATACATGGTGGGATAAATGCTTAAAATGTCATAGATGTATCTAAAACGAGTTCTACCTAATTATATCCATGGCTGGATAAATGATTGAAATGTCATAGATGTATCTAGAAAGAGTCCTACCTAATGATATACATGGTGGGTAAATGATTAAAATCCCATTGATGTATCTAAAACGAGTCCTACCTAATGATATCCATGATGTGATAAATGATTAAAATGTCATAGATGTATCTAAAACGAGTTCTACCTAATGATATCCATGATGGGATAAATGATTAAAATGTCATAGATGTATCTAGAACGATTTCTACCTAATTATATCCATGGTGGGATAAATGATTAGAATGTCATAGATGTATCTAAAACGAGTCCTACCTAATGATATCCATGATGGGATAAATGATTAAAATGTCATAGATGTATCTAGAACGAGTTCTACCTAATGATATCCATGGTGGGATAAATGATTAGAATGTCATAGATGTATCTAAAACGATTCCTACCTAATGATATCCATGGTGGGATAAATGATTAAAATGTCATAGATGTATCTAAAACGAGTCCAACCTCATGATATCCATGATGGGATAAATGATTAAAATGTCATAAATGTATCTAAAACGAGTCCACCTAATGATATCCAAGATGGGATAAATGATTAAAATGTCATAGATGTATTTAGAACGAGTCCTACCTAATGATATACATGGTGGGATAAATGATTAAAATGTCATAGATGTATCTAAAACGAGTCCTACCTAATGATATCCCTGCTGGGATAAATGATTAGAATGTCATAGCTGTATCTAAAACGAGTTCTACCTAATGATATCCATGATGGGATGAATGGGTCCTACCTAATTATATCCATGATGGGATAAATGATTAAAATGTCATAGATGTATCTAAACCTAGTCCTACCTAATGATATCCATGATGGGATAATTGATTAAAATATCATAGGTGTATCTAAAACGAGTTCTATCTAATTATATCCATGGTGGGATAAATGATTAAAATGTCATAGATGTATCTAAACTGAGCCCTACCTAATGATATCCATGATGGGAATAATGATTAAAATATCATAGATGTATCTAGAACGAGTTCTACCTAATTATATCCATGGTGGGATAAATGATTAAACTGTCATAGATGTATTTAAAACGAGTCCACCTAATGATATCCATGATGGGATAAATGATTAAAATGTCATAAATATATCTAAAACGAGTCAACCTAATGATATCCATTATGGGATAAATGATTAAAATGTCATAGATGTATCTAAAACGAGTTTTACCAAATTATATCCATGGTGGGATGATTAAAATGTCATAGATGTGTCTACAGCGAGTCCTACCTAATGATCTCCATTGTGGGTTTAATGATTAAAATGTCATAGATGTATCTAAAACGAGTCCTACCTAATGATATCCATGATGGGACAAATGATTAAAATGTCATAGATGTATCTAAAACGAGTTCTACCTAATTATATCCATGGTGGGATAAATGATTAAAATGTCATAGATGTATCTAGAACGAGTCCTACCTAATGATATCCATGATGGGATAAATGAGTCCTACCTAATTATATCTATGGTGGGATAAATGATTAAAATGTCATAGATGTATCTAAAACGAGTTCTACCTAATGATATCCATGATGGGATAAATGATTAAAATGTCATAGATGTATCTAAAACGAGTTCTACCTAATGATAATCAAGATGGGATAAATGATTAAAATGTCATAGATGTATCTAAAACGAGTTCTACCAAATGATATCCATGATGGGATAAATGATTAAAATGTCATAGATTTATCTAAAACGAGTTCTACCTAATGATATCCATGATGGGATAAATGATTAAAATGTCATAGATGTATCTAAAACGAGTTCTACCTAATGATATCCATGATGGGATAAATGATTAAAATGTCATAGATGTATCTAAAACGAGTTCTACCTAATGATATCCATGATGGGATAAATGATTAAAATGTCATAGATGTATCTAAAACGAGTTCTACCTAATGATATCCATGATGGGATAAATGATTAAAATGTCATAGATGTATCTAAAACGAGTTCTACCTAATGATATCCAAGATGGGATAAATGATTAAAATGTCATAGATGTATCTAAAACGAGTTCTACCTAATGATATCCATGATGGGATAAATGATTAAAATGTCATAGATTTATCTAAAACGAGTTCTACCTAATGATATCCATGATGGGATAAATGATTAAAATGTCATAGATGTATCTAAAACGAGTTCTACCTAATGATATCCATGATGGGATAAATGATTAAAATGTCATAGATGTATCTAAAACGAGTTCTACCTAATGATATCCATGATGGGATAAATGATTAAAATGTCATAGATGTATCTAAAACGAGTTCTACCTAATGATATCCATGATGGGATAAATGATTAAAATGTCATAGATGTATCTAAAACGAGTTCTACCTAATGATATCCAAGATGGGATAAATGATTAAAATGTCATAGATGTATCTAAAACGAGTTCTACCTAATGATATCCATGATGGGATAAATGATTAAAATGTCATAGATGTATCTAAAACGAGTTCTACCTAATGATATCCATGATGGGATAAATGATTAAAATTTCATAGATATATCTAAAACGAGTCCGACCGAATGATATCCAATACTTTAGATACATGAATGGCATTTTAATCATTTATCCCAAAGAACATAATATTCCTCAATTTTTACCTTGCACGGTCAGCTGGGGCTGTAAAATACACCGACTACACCTCTGCTGAAGGGTAAGATCCCTGCAATAAGTATTGTGGATATGACACTAATCAATCTGATGGTGAGGTTCCAGTGATGCTAGGGCTTTGGGGAATGCGGAGCTCTCTTTTATTGCCATTTCTCCCAGGTCCACTCTGGCCCAGCATGGTAGCACCTGATAGCGCCCTGTCTATGGGTTAAATAGAACTAACGGCATACTTATGCTAAACTGAATTGTTTGACTAAACTGAATAGCTGGAAATAGAAATGTTTTTGACAGTTTAACCGTACTTACATTTAAACTGCGTGCTTATGCTAAACTGAATTATTTGAAATGGAACAGATTTTGTCATTGAATCTGTACTTACACTAGACTGAATTGTTTAATATAGAACTGTTTTGACATTTAACTGTGTGTAAACAAAATCTATACTTATACTAAATTGAATTAGCTGAATTAGAACTGCTTGACTCAACTGAATTGCTTGAAATAGAAATGATTTTCACAATGAAACTGTACTTACATTTAAACTGCATACTTATCCTAAACTGAATTGTTTGAAATAGAACTATTTTCATGAAAATTGATTTGGCGTTAAATAACCTACAAAGGTTGATATGCCATAAAACCCAAACAACCAACTAACCAACCAACCAATCAATATCTGGGTCTATGAAACAGATCACAGACACCTATATGCATAGACACAAACACACACAAACGTACACAAAACTTAGATGGTGCTCATACCTTTTTGTCCTGATGTTGTACTACTAAATTTCTCGCATATATAGCCCAGTCAGTTGGGGCCATAGAATACTCCAACAACCATAAAACCCAAACAACTAACCAATCAAATTGTACAATAACTCAACCAAGTTTAACCAGACATTAATTTCACATACAAACTTGAGAAAAATAATTCCTTGCCTTTTCTGGACATCTTACTAATACTTTAGACACATCGACATCATTTTAATCATTTATCCTAAAGAACATAATATTCCTCAAATCTTACAGAAAGTCACCCAAGTTGAATCAAGCATTAATTTCATATATGAACTTGCAAAGAATAATTCCTTACCTTTCCTGGACATCTTATTAATAAACAACAACAATAAAGTTGAATTCAAAGTTTACCACTGATGAACAACAAAAATAACTACATACATTTTTATTAAACCCACAGTGATAAAACAAAAAGCGGCATTCTCAAAGGTTTTTTTCCTGAGAGCCCTTAGAATCTGCTCCCCCAAATTTCTAAATGAAGAATTTAAACACATTTTTCAAACTCCAATATCCCAAATCTTTTATTCACCGTGCCAAATCAAAAGCCATAAATATCCACAAACATACATCCTACAATATGAATAAAAATAAACCTTACTCAAATACCAACCATATAAAGAGACACATAATTTTACTCCAAAATCCCAGTACCACACTAATTGAAAAAAAAATTAAATCACTTAGGCATAAAAAACCGCAACCCACACAACTAAAACAATAAAACAAATAGTAAAGAACAACTTCAAAAACACAGTTTCCCTATCCGAAGTTGGCGTTTACAAAATCCGCTGCCAAAATTGCAATAAATTTTACATAGGAATCGTTGGTTGGTTGGTTGGGTTTTATGGCACATCAACCACTATAGGTTATTTAATGCAAAATCCAGTTCACATTTCTTAGATATGCATAATTTGTAAACGCATATGTTGTAGAGAACATACCTTTTTTAAAAATAAAAACAACAAACATTGCTCATTTACTCACACATAAGTAAATGATTTCAAGTATTTCTATCTATCCGGCTCATTTGCCCAGTGGGTAGAGTGTTTGCCAATGGTCCGGGAGACCGGGGTTCAATCTCAGGTCGAGTCATACCAAAGACTTAAAAAAAAATGGTACTTGATACCTCCTTGCTTAACACTCAGCATTATAAGGTACGTATCAAGGGTAAAGTGGAGCAATCCAGGGAAAGGAGTAGCGCCCTCCTCTTACACCTCGGTGTAGTAGCTATTGAAAAGGGAGCCTTCTGGTTGCCCTCGACTACAGTCGCCAACTTTACTTTTTTATTTCTATCTATCATGAGGGAGTTTATTTGATATAATGTGTTTGCACTGGCAAGTAGTTGTTATTATTTCTCTCTACAGTTTTACTTGCAGAAATTTAATGGTTTCAAGTATTCTTATTCAACAATAATTTATTTGTACTTAGTTGATTGGTAAGTTGGATGGCTGAATTTTCCAAAGTGTTATATGTTGTATCTCTCAAGAAGCAGTTTTACATAAGAGAAAAAAGCAGAAATCTAAACAAAAGAATCTACGAACATAAAAAAGACTTTAAAACATGTAACACAACAAACTCTTTCGTTTCTCATAACATTTCAACTAACTGTTATTATTTCTCACTACAGTTGATATAATGACTTGTTTCTTTCTTGATTTTCTGAAGGCTGGTCACCATTCTCCCAAAGTGGGCTTTATTTGAAAGAGTTTGTTGTTTATGTTGTTATTCCAGTGTTGTTGCTATTTTGTAAGAAAGAATTTATTGATTTGGGATTTCAAGTCAGTATATGGAATGGAGATATTATGGGGGCTCAGATCTAAGGCCAATTTGGCTGTCGAGTCAGCTCTTTCATTTCCATTCACTCCAATGTGGCCTGGGATCCAACTCAAAATTATTTCTTTATGATTAGACATTGAGACTAGTCTACTCAGCAGTTTTACATAAGGGAAAAAAGCAGAAATTTCAACAAAAGAATCTACAAACATAAAAACGACTTTAAAACAGGTAACACAACAAACTCTTTAGTTTCTCATAACATTTCAACTAACCACACTTTTGACTTTCAAAATTCTGCCATATTTGCTTTCATTCATAACAAAAATAAAAGAATAATAATTGAACCATGTTCCATAGCACACCACACCATAATACCACAACGACAAGGTTTTTTTTCAAAATTTCACCATTTATAGGGAAAATGATTCAAAACTCACTCTAAAGATTAGGTCCCCTTTCTCTAAACATCCAAAGCAATAAAACGTCGCAAATCCATTTCTCAAACCACAAAACGCCATTTACTTTTCAAAAAAAATTCCATCACATGACATGACACAATTTGAACATATCAACCTGTATTAATCCGTTTTTTTTTCACATAGCAAGATCTACAACCCCTGAAGAAGACTTTTAATTGAATCAAAATTTATCTATCATAATCATTTCTCATTCTAAAATAATTTTGATGAAACACTTTTGCATTCAAAAAAAGATTGAAGTTGAAACGCGTTAGCAAATAAACAAACCATCAAAAATATTTTTCTTCCGTTTTACCTTTTCTATGTACATATATAAGTTGGGCGACTATAGTCAAAGTCAACCCAAAGGCTTCCTTTTCAAAAGCTACTACACTGAGGTGTAGGGGAAGGTGCAACTCCTTTCCCTGGATTGCTTCACTTACCCTTAATCCATACTTTATACTGCAGAGTGTTAAACAAGGAAACATCAAGAAACATTTTTTGCATCTTTGGTGTGACTCAACCTGGAATTGAACCCTTGTCTCCCAAACCATCGGTAAACACTCTAGTCATTATGCTAACAGGCAGGTATATATACACACAGATATATATATTTATGTGTGTGTATGTTTATATGAATATATATATTTTTTATATATCAACCCTAGTAGATTATTTAATGCCAAAGCCATTCTCCTAGAAGAACAGTAGTGGTACTATTTAACCCATAGCTGGGAGGATAAGGGGGTTCATACCTTTCCCGAGTGTATTTGCTCAAAAGTGAACATAATAGCATGACTGGAGTACGAACCCGCTTACTATGATTTCGCAGTCTATCGCTTTAACCATTACACCACGAGGACACCTCCTGGTTTATTATAGTAGCAGGTGTAAAAAAGTAAGTGTGAGAAAATGTCCCTTTTGGTGTCACCGGTTAGTATGTTGGTCCTTGAGTTTGTAGGAAGAGTGTGTAAAGCTAGTAGCAGCGTGTTCTTCAGCGAAGGGGTTCCAAGTGGAATCCGTAACAGTGGATGTAAGAGAGAGGTCTGTCTGGGCTGCTGGCTAAGGGGCTCTCTAAGGTTGTCCACTGACTACTAAAAAGGACTAGAAAAAATAGTTCTAGAGAGGAAGAAGGAATCGATGCGCTCTGCCTGGCGATTGGTCGATTATAGCCGAATCTCTTGGTGGGGGCATTGATTCATGAAGGGAAATAGATTTGTGGCTGCAACATAATAAAGATGACATCAAACCAGTGGTTGCAGATAAGCATCCATGCTATCAAATATATATAAAAACTAATATATATTTATTTATTAATATTATATATATTTATGCATGTGTCTGTATGTGTGTGTATGTATGCATATATATATATATATAGATAGATAGATTCAAATGGCAAACACAAGTCAGTTAAAGTCTCATCAAGTACCCCATTAACAAGGTCTTGTGCTATACATATTCTCTGATGAAAGCAACAAGCTAGAAGTATACACATATGTAAGAACAAAATAAATAGATGAATCCTAAAAAAAATACAAATCTCTTCGTGGACCTACTCATTTCAATATATATATATATATATATATATATATCGCTCCATTTGCCAAGTGGGTAGTGTATTTGGCATAGGTCCAGGAGACCAGGGTTCAATCCCAGATTGTCATACCAAAGACTCAAAAAATGGTACTTGATACCTCCTTGTTTAAGCTTCAGGATAATAAGATACAGATCAAGGGTAAAGTGGAGCAATCCAGGGAAAGCAGAAGCACCATCCTCTACACCTCACTGTTGCAGCTATTGAAAAGAGCCTTTGCATCGCCCTTAACTACTGTCACAAATGTTACTTTATATATATATATATATATAATTCTCTTAATACCCTGTTCAGTGGCAAATGCTGCTTGGTAGCGCCAGGAGTGGCAGTACTGCCTTGAGCTACCGAAACTGTGTTATTACCCCTGGTTGGCAGCTGATGAGGGCAGGGTAATGTACGTGCCTTCATATGTTGCATGATGAAAATATATATATATATATATATATATATATATGTATTTACTAACCCTATCACATGAGCAAGATTTGACTCAAGGTCATTTTTAAGTGGTATTTAACAGGTTTGAATGCAGAGTTTTCCTTCTCCTAGATTTGTTGCATTATTCAGCCTAAAGAGCCCAGTTTTCATTGTTGGAGGGTGAATAGTTAGAATCATATCCTTCCTAATTGTGTCAGTTTTATGTGAAATGAAAACTGCCTTGTCTCAAATTTGAACTCCTGTTGTAGCATCCATTTCCAAAATGAAAATCATTACACTCCAAGCGCCTTTGTAAGCATATTTTTATGTGTCTGTATATATAAATGTGTGCGTGTTTGTGCAAATTTGTTATTTTACTTATTTGGTATGTGTTCTGTAATTTTTAAAAAATGGCAGATAAATTGTCTGTCCTTGAATTATTTGACTGCAGTATTTTTTAGATTAATCAACACTCTTATATTCCAATGCTTAAATAATTCATTTTTTAATATATATTAATTAAAAAAGTCAAAATGTCCTTTAAGGTGTAACTAACACAGAGGATATACAAATTAACCAAGATGAAATGATTTCATTTTGGGGCAAAATACTCATGGCTTTAAATTATGTGACACCACTGTATATGTGTGTCCCCTTCTGAAAACTTATTACTCTGTGATCGCCATGGACTGGAGGGACTTAAACTGAATTAGTTTTATCAAATATGTGTAATTCTCTCTTTCTCTTTCTCTCTCTAGTTCTCTTGATAGGGTTTAGAATATGACTATATCTTCTGCTGAAGGGCAAGATTCCCGTCCAAAAAAGTGTGTCCAAGATATGACACTAAACTGCAACTGATGGTGAGGCTTCTATTCTGGAGAGTATCATTCCCATTACTGTTACTCCTTGGCCTATGCAGATCCAGAATGGTACTATTTACCAACCCCTCCGCTCGGGCAGGATATGACACAAGGTCAATTTTTAGGCGGAGTTCAATAGGTTTGAATTCAGAGTTTTCCTTCTCCTAGACTAGTTGCCTCACTAAGGCTGAAGAACCTAGTCTGTCCTACTATTTACCCATAGCTGGAGGGAGAATAATTGGATTCATACCTTTCCCAAGGGTATTAGGGCTATGTGAAATGCAATCAGTATCGTCCAGGATTTGAACTCGTATCGCCGTGTTCATTTCCTACGGCAATAATGACTACACCACGGGCACCTCCAGATCCAGAATGGTAGTACCTGTTCGGATCCCATTTATGGATAATTTAGAAATTGGAAAATTTTTTTTGTATTTGATAGGAATGCTAGATACCCTATAATTGCAAATTATTCCTATTGTTTCTTGAACTTAAAATTGTTTGTTTGTTATTTAATGGCATATCAATCGGATGATTTAATGCCAAATCCATCCTTTTAGAAGAACAATAGTGGTACTATTTAACCCATAACTGGGAGGATAAGGAGGCTCATACCTTTCCCAAGGGTATTTGTCCAAAAGGGAATGTAATAGCCCAACTTGAGTTCAAACTCATATACTAAGATTCCACAGTCCGGCACTTTAACCATGACACCACAGGGACACCCCTATTAGAATTGTTTACCAAGGGTTAGTAGTAGTAGTAGTAGTAGTAGTTACTTGAAACCATATAATTGCTTGCAACTTATTGATGTGAATATTTGATACCATATATCTGTGTGAAGTTATTTGTATTTAGAATAATCATTTGAAGCTATTATTGTTGACTATTACAATACTGTTATATGGATGCACTACTTGGACCATAACTAAACGGCTGGAGAAAAGCTAGACGGCAATTACACAAGAATGCTGCAAGCAATATTGAACAAGTCCCGGCGGCAACACCCCACAAGGCACCAACTATACGGCCACCTGCTTCCCATCACAAAAACTATTCAAGTTAGACGAACCAGACATGCCGGACACTGCTGGAGAAGCAGGGATGAGCTCATAAGTGATGTACTCCAATGGACCCCCACATATGGCCAGGCAAAAGCAGGACGGCCAGCTCGAACATACATTCAGCAGCTATGTGAGGATACGGAATGTAGCCATGAAGACCTGCCAGAGGCGATGAACGATAGGGAGAAGTGGCGAGAGAAGGTCAGGGATATCTGTGCTAGCAGCACGACATGATGATGATGATGATGATTACAATAAAAAAAAGACACAATTTGACATGTACTAAGTTAAAACTTCAAGTTTAAAAGCATAAGTTTTAACTTTTTTTGTGACCCCCTTGGAATTTTTTATATGATTCAAACTGGGATTGAACCCCGATCTCTCAGGCCATTATCAAATACTCTATCCACTGTATGTATTTAACTAACCCATCTGCTATGAGTAGAATACAATACAAATTCTCTTTTCAAGTTAATTACAGCTGGTTTGAATTATTATTATTAGTATATGCGTGTGTTTTGATATATATGTAATAGCTGAATGACTGTCTGTTGAGTTTTTCCTCTAAGTGTATATATATATATATATATATATATATATATTTGTTCTGGATGGTATCTATATATTTATATATTAATAATCATACATTGAGTACTCCTGAAGAATTATAAGAATCTTATAGATTCTCAATTTGAATAATTCTGCACTCATATTTTCTGAACACTATATATATATATATATATATATGCACACACACACACACGCACAGAATAATTTGTATATTTATACAGCATTGATAAATCTTTTTATTTAGGTTGGTTGGTTGGTTGGTTGGTTGGTTGGTTGGTCGTATTTTTGGGCCGATCAACCCTTGTCGGTAGTTTATTGCCAAAACATATTTATACAAACATATATTTATATATTATTTGTTAATGAATAGTTTGTAGGTTACAATTTTTAAACTGGCCATAGCTTGTTAGTTTTTTCATAGTTAAATGGTTTCAAGTATAGTAAATGATTAAACAGTTCTTTTTGATCCACAGATAGGGCTCTAACAGGTACTACCACATGAATGGACCTGGGAGTAACAGCAATTAAGGGGTACTCCACATTCCCCAAAAATACAGGACTGGAGCCTCACCATCAGATGCAGTTTCCAGAACACTCATTGCAGGGTTCTTACCCTTTTGCATAGATGCAGTCGGGGTTTTCTATTGCCGCAACCAACTGGGCTATATTATATGTAGTATCATTTGATACTGTATTGGACTACAAAACAGCAACAAAACTGAACCATTTTTTTATTACCTCACATTTCAATTAAACTTCAATTATTTAAGCAAACATAGGAAGTGATCATTTTCCTTGATTATTGTTGTCAAAGTTTCCTTGGTTATAGCAAAAAAATCATAATTTTCTAAAAGGAAATTTTTCAGGAAATAGGAACTCTCTAAGAATTTTCTCTTCCTTAATTTGATATCCTAATTTGTGATTAGTCCTTTGCTAATGACTTTTTGCTGTAACTAAGAAAACTTTGATGACAATAATCAAGAAGAGGTGCCAGTGGTGTAATGGTTATCATCGCAGGAATTGGACACGGCGACATGTGTTCACATCCTGGACTGATTGCATTTCACATAGCACTAATACTCTTGGGAAAGGTATGAATCCAATTATTCTCCCTCCAGCTATGGGTAAATAGTAGGGCAGACTAGGTTCTTCAGCCTTGGTGAGGCAACAAGTCTAGGAGAAGGAAAACTCTGAATTCAAACCTGTTAAGCTCTGCTTAAAAAATTGACCTTGTGTCATATCCTGCCCGAGTAGAGGGGTTGGGTAAATATGATAATCAAGAAAAATAATCACTTCCTGTGTGTATCTAAGCCATTAAAGTTTCATTCAAATTAATGGCAATAATTTTTTAAAAAATGGTTCAGTTTTTTCTTTTTTTTAATTTGATATCCTAATTTATGACTAGTTCTTTACTAATGATAATTCATCAAAAAATGTTAGAAGAAAGAATAAAAAAACAGGATATCAACAGGTGAATTTGTGGTATTGGCATAAATAGTCATCTAATTCATAAACAAGAAAATATCCAGATATATTCTACATGAAAGCAAATTACTAGGCTATTGTAGCTAAAAGTATTTAATTACTAATTTATTCTAATTCAGTGTATATTATTTTTATCAAATTACCTTTACAATGGACTATAATATTCACAAACGTCCATGAAAAACCCCTCCCTAAAAAAAATATATGTATCCCAGAAAATTCAATGAGGTTAGTCGACATTCCATGAATAGCAACCATTTTATTTCCTCTTGAAACGCCAAAGAGACAAACACTTTTGCAGTTATGTCCGTCTTTCTTTTGGAAGTGAAAGCCTTCTGGTAGTCTTGAAGTCTGCACTGAATCTGTCTGTACCACAAGAAGCCCTTAAGGGAATGCTGAGAGATCTCGTGGGGGACATTAGATATGATGATAATGATGTTATAGAGAAAGGGTATCAATAACACTGAATTCTTCCTTGTCACCATATGTTACACATTCGGGATAAACTGTTATCGTGACACACATATGCAGACATAGCTTGAACATTAAAAAAAAATGGAGTAAAAGAATCAAATTAGAAAGAAAGGTGGGGAGAATTAAAAATGAATGGTTTAATAAATCAGTTTGCAATGTCATCAGATTTTTTATTTTTTGTCTTTTGGGACAGAAGTTCTTTTTTTTTTTTTTTTTTTTTTTTTTTTGTCTTTCATTTAAGGATCTCCTTAATGCTTAATAGTTTCTGGTTATAGCTTATAACTTGTGCTGCACAATCAATGACATAGTGAAAAAGAAACTCAGAGGTTGTACAAAGAAGATAATTCACTGGGAACTGTGCAAGGTTATAGCTACTTTAAATTGCAGCATCCATGTCACCTTTTTAAGCCTGAAAAAAACTCCATAAAACTAATGGGTGGCTGGGGCTGTAGAATATACCAACTGCATCTCTGCAGAGAGGTAAGACCCCGCCAATGAGTGTCCTGGATATGACACTAAACAATCTGATGGTGAGGTTCCAGTAATGCTGGAGCTTTGGAGAATGTGGAGTACTCCTTCATTGCCATCACTCCCAGGTCTACTCTAGCCCAGATTGATAGCACCTGATATGGTCCTATCTATGGGTCAAATAGAACTAAACTGTGTACTTATGCTAAACGGAATTGTTTGGATTAGAACTGTTTGACTAAACTGAATACCTTGAAATAGAAATGTTTTTGACAGTTAAACTGTGTACTTATGCCAAACTGAATTGCTTGAAATAGAAATGTTTTGACATCTAAACTGCATACTTATGCTAAACTGAATTGTTTGAAGTAAAACTGTTTTGACATTTAACTGTGGGGACAAAATCTATACGTATACTAAACTGAATTGTTTGAATTTGACTAAACTGAATTGCTTGAAATAGAAATGTTTTTGACAATTAAACTGTGTACTCATGCGAAACTGAATTGTTTGAAATGGAAATGATTCTTTGTATAAAAATGGATTTGGTGTTAGATAACATACAAAGGTTGATATGCCATAAAATCCAAACAACCAACAACCAACTAGTTAAATGACAGAGCTAAAAAGCCAAACCTCCACTACAGAGGGGACATTCAGTGAAAATGTACTCCTAACAATCAATGTCCACCACTTACCATAACTCCAAACTGTGTGTAAGCAAATGATTGATGTTTAATTGAATTGTTAGTGATATATAACACTTCTTGAAACCATTTAACTTCATTGACTTATACTAAATTGAATTGTTTGAAGTAGATGTGTTCGATCATTTAACTCTATGTAAACAAATGACTAATGTTTAATTGAATTGTCGATATCAAATTACAATACTTGAAAACATTTAACTGTGTTCAAACAAATGATTAATTATAGATATAATTATTCGTTTTAGATAGAAATAGATGAAACCATTTAACTGTGTGCAAAAAAAAAAAAAAAAAAGAACTGAGGCTCATTTAGGAATATATCCTATAAAACGTGTTTAGAAATCATATGGTTAATATATATATATATATATATATATATATATATATATATATATATATAGGATTTGGCATTTGATCACCTAGAATGGTTGATATGTCATAAAACCTAACCAAATCATATATATTTAGTATATATATATATATATATATATATATATGTATAAAAAGGATTTGGCATTAAATAACCTACAATGGTTAATATACCATAAAACCCAACCAAACCAAATCATATATATCTAATATATATATATGTATAAAGAGGATTTGGCATTAAATTACCTACAATGTTTGATATACCATTAAACCAAACCAAATCATATATATTCAATATATATATATATATATATATATGCATAAAAAGGATTTGGTATTAAATAACCTACAATGGTTTATTAAAACCCAACCAAACCAAATCATATATATTTAATATATATTTATAAAAAGGATTTGGCATTAAATGATTGATATGCTATAAAACCCAACCAAACCCTTCCAACTAGTTCCTTGAACATATTTAATAAATCAACTCAGAGATTAATATAAAGTAATAAAACTGTCATACAAATTAAGTATTATATTGACACTATATCACATGTTGTTTCAAACAGCTGATGCACTCACTGTAAACACTAACCAGAACGTCACAGTTGCCCACTGTATGTTTGGGAGTTTGACCTATAGAGAACATATAGGTGTAACCCAGAATTTTGAGATACAAATCTTAGGGTTGGCTTATATGTCACAATTTATGGTATACCAATATATACTGCAAACATGCACATGTCAATGTACACAGTCATACACATTTTTCTCTAAGAATTTTTGAAAAATGGAAACAGTTGAAATCTAATCATTCTATTTAAAATAATTAATAAACTTCACTGTAACATCAAAGTTTCTGAAAGGTGATATGATCATCTTCAAGGCATGCTGACAACATATATTTCTTTTAATCTCTCTTGCTATCCACCCCTATCCTTTTAATTTCTCATGCTATCTGTCCCTATCAGCTATTGTGTCCTTGATAAGAGATTATATCAAATCAAATACTCACATCTAGATTCATCTGGAGATTTATCAGGTGAGTCACAATTAATTTAATTATGTGCTATTTAGTTGGTTGGTTGGTTTCTTTGTTTAATGACATATCAAACTTTTTGGGTTATCTAATGCTGTCCTTATAGAAGAACAGTTGTGATACTATTTGACCCATAATTGGGGAAATAAGGGGGTTTAGCCCTCTGCCAAAGTGAACATGATAAAATCATAGGAGTATGAATTCGTTTACTTTACAGCTGTTGTCCATCACTTTAGCCACTATGCCATGGGACCCACCCTGCTTATTACAATGTTGTAGTCCAGCACTTTAGCCACCATGCCATGGGACCCACCCTGCTTATTACAATGTTGTAGTCCAGCACTTTAGCCTCGATGCCATGGGACCCATCTTACCTCTTATGATGTTGCAGTCAAAAACTTTAGGTATTTTCCCACAAGGACACCCCTCTGCTATTTCAATTTGGATTCAGATTTTAATTATTAAAAAGAAATTGCATATTATATTTGTTGTTTTTTTTTATTATCTTATTTTAAAATCAAATAATTTTGAATTAGAATTTTGATACTTACATTTGAACACATCTATGTGTCATACTAGAATGGGATGATTTTAACTTTTATAACAACTACAAAAAATAGATGAATAAAAAAATATTTAAACCAGTAAAATATTCAAATTTTCCTTGTTTGATAATGATATTATAGAAATTATTTTCTATGGTTTATTTACTTGCATAATCTTTAACATAAACAGGCATAAAAAGTTGAAATTGAAAAAAAACATACCTACCAATACCATGAATATTGTATAAACTTGGGAGATATCATTTCAGTGCAGCCTGTGATATTTTCCAAAAGTTCGAATATGGCCATATGGCCTGCAAGTTAAAATAGTTGCTCACCCTTGGATTAGAGTGAACCAACATATGCACACTCTTCTCTGTAATTAGAATGTATTATTTCTTTTTTTGCTTTTCATTTTTTCTCTTTTTCTTTTTAATCTTTTTTCCCTTTTTCTTTCTTTTTTCTTTACTTTTTCTTTTTTTACCTTTTCATTTTTTACTTTTTTCTTTTTTTTATTTTCTTTCTTTTTCTTTTTCCTCTTTTCATTTTTTTTTTCTTTCTTTTTCTTTTTCTCTTTTTCCTTTTTAGTCTTTTTTTATTTTTTAAATTTTTTTCTTTCCTTCCTTCTTTTTTCTTTTTTCTCTTTTACTTTTTAATCTTTTTTCCGTTTTTCGTTTTTTCTTTCCTTCCTTTTCCCTTTTTCTTTTTTTCTTTTTCTTTTTTCTTTTATTTCTTTTTGTTTTGTTTTGCTTTTCTTACTTTTTATTTCTTTCCTTTTTCTTTTCTTTTTTCATTTTTCTCTTTTCATTTTTTTTTTTAATCTTTTCTTTCTTTTTCTTTTGTTTTTCTTTTCTTTCTTTTTCTTTTTCCTCTTTTCATTTTTTGTTTTCTTTCTTTCTTTTTCTCTTTCACTTTTTCCTTTTTAGTCTTTTTCCCTTTTTTTATTTTTTCTTTCCTACCTTCTTTTTTTTTCTTTTTTCACTTTTACTTTTTAATCTTTTTTTCCTTTTTTCTTTTTTCTTTCTTTTTTTCCTTCCTTTTCCTTTTTTCTTTTTTTCTTTTTCTTTTTTCTTTTCTTTCTTTTTCTTTTGTTTTGCATTTCTTACTTTTTTTTTCTTTCCTTTTTCTTTTCTTTTTTCATTTTTCTGGGTTTTTTAATCTTTTCTTTCTTTTTCTTTTTTCTTAACACATAATACAAGTCATCAGCAATGATCTAAGACAGCTGGAAGATGAATTAAGGGATATTAGTAGCACTTTTTTCAATGTAACAAATATCTTCCTTTGGTTTTTTTTCTAAGACAAAAAACCAGATGAACCTCCAATATCACTTATGAGATATGTACACTCACACACACATGCACACACACACACACACACACACACACACACACACACACACACACATATATATATATATATATATATATATATATATATATATATATATATATAAAACAATAAGTGGTCTGCTAAAACAGATTTAAAGGGTTTATCAGTGATATAATGTCGATGTGGTTTTTAATTAAAAAACTATTCTTTTCAACCTCCTCACAAAATTTGGTCTCTTATTAGAGATGACTGATTTTATAACATCCCATGCATATGAGGAAAAATATATAAACAGGAAACTAGCAATCCCCTTAAAGTCCGACAAGGGTCATAAGAAAATCATACCTAAAAGAAAAAAGGAAGAAATCTGGGATGGCTACTTATATCTAGGATGAGGCCCAGATAATTAACTGGGAGCATTGTTGCTGTGTGAAAGTAGTGAAAATGACATTGGCCAGTAGCTGTAGCCATTTCAGTACTACTGTACAGTTGCACCACTTGAACTCTAGCAAAATATTTGAAGAAAAAAGCTAGATAGGAACTATGCAAGGATGCTGCACACTGTTTTGAATAAATCCTTGAAGCAGCACAATGCAAAATAGCTGCTGTATGGCCTCTTACCTCCTATCTCACCAACTGTCCAACAAAAATGAGCAAGACATGCTGGCCATTTCTGGAGAAGTAAGGATGAACTCATAAGTGATGTTATCCAATGAACTCCTACACATGGACACACCAATGTTGGACAACCAACAAAAACATACATACATTAGCTTTGTACAGACACTGGGTAGAGTCTTGAAGACTTACTAAGTGCAATGCTAAACTGAATTGTTTGAAATAGAACTGTTTATAGTATAAAAATTGATTTGGCATTAAACAACCTACAATGATTGATATGCCATAAAACCTAACCAAACCAAATCATATATATCTAATATATATGTATAAAGAGGATTTGTCATTAAATAACCTATGATGGTTGATATGCCATAAAATCTGACTCATCCAAATCCTATATATTTAATATATATGTATTAAGAGGCTTTAGCATTAAACAACCTACAATAGTTTATATGCCATGAAACCCAACAAAACCAAATCATATATATTTATATAAAGGATTTGGCATTAAATAACCTACAATGGTTGATATGCCATAAAACCCAACCAAATCAAATCCTATATATTTAATATATATGTATAAAGAGGATTTTGCATTAAATAACCTACAATGGTTGATATGCCATAAAACCCAACCAAACCAAATCATATATATTAAATATAAATGTAGAAAGAGGATTGGGCATTAAATAACCTACAATGGTTGATATGCCATAAAACCTAACCAAACAAAACTGTATCCTCACCGTGTATTCTTCTTTTTGTATCAGGTTTTTTTAATTCTTATTCATTTTTAGCAAAGTTTGATGCTATTCATATTTTGCCTTCTATTATTTTAATTTTTCAAATTTCTTTCTATTCTTTGTTTTCATGTTTTTCTTTTCTCCTCCTTTTCACCATTTTCTTTTTTCATCATCATCTTTTTCCTTTTCTTCAATTGCTTTCTTTTTACCTGTCTCTCTCTTTTTTTTTTCTTTCAATTCGTTTTCTCTATTTTTGTTTTCCACTCCTTTTCTTTCTTTAATGTTCTTTCTTCTTAACTTCTCTCTCATTTCTTCTTTCATTTCTCCCTTCATTTTCCTTTTCTTCTTCTCCTTCTGGATTATTTTCTTCCTTCTGTGAAATGCTTATATTAAGAAAGATTAAAATCAACTGGAGAATGTTAGCAATTCTAAAATCTTAGAATGATAGCTGAGGTCTTTGCGGAAAAACAAAGATGATGAGACAGTGAAATACCACAGAAATTATTTTCAATGTTTTCATTTTTTTTTTTGCAAAATTTGTATAAATTCTATTTCTTTGTTGACAGTCCAGATTTGCTTAATCTATCTCCTGCATTTTTGCTTCTGTTTTATATTTTTTTATATTTGAATTGTCCAAAATTAAATTGTCTTTAATCTTTATTTTTGCATTCTTGAAGAAAATTTTTAAAAAATTATTTACATTTGTGAAAAGATAAATAATAAAGTAACAACATTGTGATATTAGAAATATTTATGTGTACACACACACACACACACACACATATATTTATATATGTATAGAGAGAGAGAGAGAGAGAGAGAGAGAGAGAGAGAGAGAGAGAGAGATAAATATATATATATATAAGTTTCCAGACTTTGTACCGGCATTTAAAATTGTCATAGACTCTTGGAAATTCAGATACAACAAAACATTCTGTCTGTGGATGACAATATATATATATATATATATATATATATATATATATATATATATTGTGGATGACAAAATATACACTCCCCTCCAGGGGTTGAGCACTCTAGTGAAGGATTTAATGACTGCCACTCGCGTAATGTTAAAACCTCTTCTAATAAACTGAGCACTCTGGAATCCAATGGTGTAAAATGTAAACAAACAAAAGTTAACTCAAAAAGGCATTAAATTTCTGAGCTGACGTAGCTCACCAAAATGCCTGAGTGATAAGTTATCGGTCTAGCATAAAGTAACCAGGTTTCCAAGTAACCAAGCTTCCAGTGGGTCTAGATACACTGAAGAATTGTGATACAATAAAAAAATGTCTGTCTGTGGATGACATATAGAAAATGAAGAAAAGTAGAAAAAAACAAATAATATATATAAATTTTGAATTCTTTTTTCAACTTTTCTTCATCCTTATTTACTTCCATAAATAGCATATATATATGAGAATCTTGAATAATTTATCGCTGTTTTCCAACAGAAGGTGTTCCCAAAACTGGATATATGTAGATT
This sequence comes from Sepioteuthis lessoniana, assembly GCA_963585895.1. Classification (NCBI taxonomy): domain Eukaryota; kingdom Metazoa; phylum Mollusca; class Cephalopoda; order Myopsida; family Loliginidae; genus Sepioteuthis; species Sepioteuthis lessoniana. The sequence continues at coordinate 12,981,132 of OY757940.1, read as the reverse complement.
CAGATGGTCATGCTTCTATTAGGAAGTAAAATCAGTTATCTTGGAATTCAGTGAATATCTTTTCTCCAAAGAGTAAACAACTTTGTTTTTCATAGCGTTAAACATGTCAGATTTTGTGCCAAAGAAGGTGTATTTTCAGGGAATTTTACTGCACTACTTGATTCAAAAGAAATTTGCAGCTGAAGCTCACAGAACTCTTGTTGAGACTTATGGCGACCATACTCTGTTGGAAACAACATAGATGCTTCAAAAATAATGGTTTTGATGTTGAAGATAAAGAACACTCTGGCACATCAAAAAAGTTTAAAGATGAAGAATTGGAGGCATTACTTCATGAAGACTCATCTCAGGCACAAGCTGAACTTGTCGAGTCATTCAGAGTTGATTGCACAACAATTTCGAAACATTTTGAAGCCAAGATATGTCAAATGGCATCCTGTCACGTACAAAGGTTTTTGCATCATATCGGGACCAGCGATGAAAAACGGATACATTATGATAACCCTCACTATAAAAGACCATGGGGTAAACCTGGCTATACATCAACATCAGCAGCAAAACCAAATATTCATGGTTCAAAGCTTATGCTCTGCATATGGTGAGATCAGCTGGGTGTATTTTATTATAAGCTGCTCAAACCAACCGAAACCATCACGGGAGATCGCTATCAACTACAATTGATGTGTTTGAGCTGAACATTGAAGAAAAAACAGCCGTTACAAACAGAGACACAACAAAGGGATTTTGCAATATGACAACACGAGGCTACATGTTGCAAAACAGGGGAAAACTTACTTGGAAATGCTTAAATGGGAAGTCCTACTCCATCAGCTATATTCACCAGATATTGCCCCATCCAATTATCACTTGTTCTGATTGATGGTACATGGCCTTGCTGAGCACTACTTTTATTCTTATGAAGATAATAAAAAATGGCTTGACTCGTGGTTAGCCTCAAAAGATGTCATTTTTCTGACATGGAATTTAAATGCTGTCAGAAAGTAGTGGCTAGCAATGGACAGTACTTTCAGTGACATGTTCCTTACTAATTTTTGAAAATAAAGCATTAATTTTCATGAAAAATCAGTGAGAACTTATTCAAGGTCCTAATATATATATCAATATAGAATATGCATATATGTATATATGTATATATAGCCAACATCAGTTCTTGTCTATCCCTGAACCAGATCCTTGATTCATTAACAATCATGCTCTGATGATCTCAGAGCAGAACTGCCCAAGTGTGGACTGTCCAGATTTTATGTCGGCTGAAATTGTGTGCTTATTGGCTTGTTCTTTGTTAGAAAAGCCTGACTCAGGATGTCTGTTCGCTTTTCCACTTGCCATGTCCATCTTTATTTTTGTAAGAAAAAATACATGCCAACCTGTTTCTCTCGGACCTATAAAATAACTCTTTCCTCTCAATTATCATCAAACATTTAGAAATGAATAAAATATCCTGATGTTAGTTATGTATCATTGTATATTTACTTTTGAATGTAAGTGATATTTTCTCTAACATCCACTTGTTTGATTGATTGGAGTTGATATGCTATGAAACAAATAAACCTATGCACAGAAACACTTGTAGAGGGTTGTTATATATGTATTTTTGCTGACTGTTCAGCGTACTGTCTGGCAATGCTCCATGGTAGACTTGAGGCCAAAAGGCTTCTATATTCAGCTGAGCCACCTTTGGGTGGGCGAGCTGCATCACTCACACCTTTGTCCCGCTTGTATTGCACTGGACCTTGCTGTCCAGTTTGAGATATAATCAGGCATATGTATCTGGACCCAGATTACGGTCCACATCCAGCTAGGCTCATCAGACCCACATTGCACTGTGGGTCAATGACCAGCATAGTCAAGCAGGGCTTGAGCCTCAGCTCATGCCCGACCTTCCCCTACCCTAATCTCCATTATAATCGACCTTCAGGTCATTGACCTTGTGTCAAGTCCTGTCCGGTGTGAGACAGAGACAAATATCAGGTTGTTATATATATGAAAGGGGTGTTTTTTACATGTAATATAAATCAGATGTGTTTTACATGTTCAACGGGACGGTATTTTACATCTAATATAAATATGTTTTATACGTAGTATGGGATGATATTCTTTCATGTAATATAGATCAAACATGTCTTATATGTATAATTGGATGGTATTCTTACTGGGTGCAGAAGTGAAATATGGAATAATTTTAAAGACATTTTTTTTATCTGATTTGTTCAATTTTTGGAGAAAAAAAATATATATATATATAAATATAAATTTTCATGATTAGCTCTATTATTGAAAGTGCCCATGGTGTAATGGTTAACGTCATAGGAAATGGACACGGCGACTCGAGTTCAAATCTTGGATGAGACTGATTGCATTTTACATAGCACTAATACCCTTGGGAAAGGTATGAATCCAATTATTCTCCCTCCAGCTATGGGTAAATAGTAGGGTAGACTAGGTTCTTCAGCCTTGGTGAGGCAACTAGTCTAAGGGAAGGAAAACTCAGAATTCAAATCTGTTAAACTCCGCTTAAAAATTGACCTTGTGTCATATCCTGCCCGAGTGGAGGGGTTGGGTAAATAGGATTATTGAAGCAAATTTTTATGAAAATTTATCCCAGTATGAGTGAGCAAGAAAAGAAATGACAAAGAATTTATGATTTGCTTGATGCTGAAACCAAGCCAAAGTTTTTCTGTCTACCATATACAAAGCAAAGAAAAATCTTTTACAGAAAAAGAGCTTTTTAAGGAAAAGGGGAAGTGGAGGATTGAACAAAAATTAAAAAGAAAGCTTTTTAATTGTTCTTGCCACAGCAATCAAGAAGGACCCCCACAACATCAATAAGAAGGCATGCTAATGAACTGAAAGTCCGTGAGAAAACTGTGAGGACAGCAATTAAACAAGATTTAAGCCCAGACCTTAACCCCCTTAATTACGCTATATAAGGCATTTTAGAAAACAAAACAAATACAACTTCCCATCCAAATATTGGTTTGCTTAAGATTGCTATTAAGGAGGAATGAAATGAAATGTCTAAAGAATTTATTTTAAAGGCATGCAAATTGTTTCAAAGGCGTGTTGATACTATAATTAAAATAAATTGCAACCATATTGAGTAAATTTACTGTTTTGTGTCTATCTTCATATTTGTTGTTTATTTTTTAAAATTAAAATTAATCTTGTTTTATGACAGTCGTTTATCATTATACTAGAATATTCCTTATTTTGCTTCCACACCCTGTACATGTAATATAAATCAAACATTTTATATATATTATCAGTTGTTATTCTCATATCTAATATAAATTAAGCACGTTTTATATGTAGTGTGGGATGGTATTCTTGGATGTAGTATTAAACAAACGTGTTTTATACATATAATTAAATGTATTCTTGCATATTTTTTTGTAAATCTGACTTGAATCCTATATAAGATTCTGGCAATCATGATCAACTGTTGACATTTACATTCTTTCGAAAATGTTTCAACCTGTGAAGGCTTGAACTAGATTTAGCCAAAGTAAGTAAATGCCAGCACTAATATCCAAAATAAACTTTAAATATTTAGACTGCCAAAATATCAGAAGTGGGAAGGGAAGAAAGCCATTCCCACAAAAAGTCACTTTTGCTCATATATTGAAATGATCCCATTTTTATCAGCCCTCTCAGTGGAACTGAGAATATGCTGACTGTATTCCCCTGAAGAGGAGTAAGACCTTCCCCTCCCCTGAAAAAAAAAAGGAGTATCCCAAGTATGACACTAAACTGCACCTACTAATGAGGCTCGAGATCTAGAGATCTTGGGAATGCGAATTACCTCTTCATGGACATAACTCCTCAGGCCACTCTGACCTGGAGTGGTAGTACCTATTAGGGCTTCATCTATTGGTAAAAATAAATGGGTCTGTATAAAATTATTTTATTAGATAGGAATACTTGATATCACATAACCTTGTGCAAAAAAAAACTTCTTAAACAACAAGATAAAAAATGAAAATACAAAGTCCAATGTATAAAATTTCCTAACTTATTTGTCATTGTAGTAGTAATGCCACAAACAATCTTACCTCAAAGAAACAGAAGGTGTACTCTCTCTGCTACCGACACGAGGAAACCAAAAGAAGAAAAAGATGCAAGAGGTGTGACTTGTTTTATGGAGGAGAACGAGATAAGCCTCCGTGAAGTGGCAAGATTTGATGAATATAAAAGAGACTAAGTTTGAAGTGGAAGGGGGCAGTATTTTGCTTATATCTGATTGGTGATCATCCATCAGTTTATTTTGCATGTTAAATAATTTGACTACCCCCACCCCAATAGGTTGATTCCATTTCGACTAGACTTCTAAAACCATGAACAGTCATAAAATAACCCCAGATGGGTTGACAGGCTGTTAAAATCAATCTGTCTACCATTTTTTGTATACATGTTATTTGAACATAAAAAATGCAACATCATGTGGGATTACCTCCCTTCTATATTAAAGAACATCATGTGGGATTACCTCCCTTCTATATTAAAGAATTTCAACTTAGGAAAATTTTAAATTAAGATTTTTTAAATTCTTCTTTCAATTTTTATTGATTTGAAAATGCAATTCCCATCATATGACTGTTCCAGAATATGTCTGCATGAGTGTTTGTGTTAGAATTTGGCATTAGATAACCTACAATGGTTGATATACTATAAAACACAAGTAACCACTACAGCGAACAAGAAAGGAACATTTCTCAAAGACTTTCATATTTCTTTAGAACTTCACACACATATGATAAGAGCATTTTCACATACATATATTTCAATGTTTCATGATAAACTTTAATTCTATTAATGGAGAGAAAGTTTAGAAAAGCATTTATTGAGGGAGAGGTTCTTACATTTCCAATTAAACACGATAAACTTTAATTCTATTAATGGAGAGAAAGTTTAGAAAAGCATTTATTGTTCTTACATTTCCTATTAAACATGATAAACTTTCTGACTCTGTGGGCATTCATATATATATATATATATGAATCCCCACAGAGTTATATACTCCCCTACCCATGTACAGTTGAGTTCTCTGGCGAAGAAGTAATCGTGTTGTCATTAGCATTTATTGCAAGCCTCTTCATATATGAATTGAGGTCTCGGTAGCCATTGAGCGGATGTATGTAAACAATAGTAATTGTGATTCATAACCGTTTAAAATTTACTTCGTAGCTAATGGCTCCTCATTACTGAATGGTTAAAAGCTTGGCTTGACATTTGAGTCAACCGGGTTTCGATCCCAGCTATGGGAAGCTAATGTCTAGCCACACTGATGAGTTCTGATAGAATGAAATAGATCTGTCTGTGGATGACTATAGAGTATATATATATATATATATATATGTATATATTTTGACAGCATTTCTTCATTAATACATATTTGATTGAACATAATAGATATTTTGTCTACATATTTTTTGTTAATCCTTTTGAATTGCTGTATTGATCTTATGATGTTTGGCGGGAATTGGTTGATAAATCTTCCATAATTAGTAATTTCCAAAGTACTTTCAGCTCAACTTTGGGCCATCATCAGAGAAGGATGTATTACAAAAGTGATGTAACTTTTGTATGTACATTACTACTTTGTAAGAAGAGTGTCTGTACTGTTGTATTGTGTAGCATTTACTTTTCAAATTTGTTTCTATAAATAGCATCACTAGCTAAAGACATTTAAGTACATTAGCACTGGTTTCAAAATTAATTCTCTTAAGATTGGGTTGTATGTTCCTAATATGTCCTATTTACCAACCCCTCCGCTCGGGCAGGATATGACACAAGGTCAATTTTTAAGCGGAGATTGACCTTGAGATGTTCCTAATATGTGGTGCTTCGAGAATCTGTAGTTCTTGCTTGTTTTTTTTTTATGTTCTAATATTGTTGTGTTTTCGGTAAGAATATATATATATATATATATATCCTTAGTTTCAATTAATGGCACCCATGAAATTTCTTTACAGTCTCTCGACAACTCATGGTTTATAAAGAACAGCAAATAATTAAACGAGTTTATATAAATGATATTATTTTATATTCATTTTCGAAGATGTAAAAAAAAAATGAAAGAGTGCTAATATTGATGACATGAACTATAATTATCATTATTACATTTATTGTGTACCCACTGTCAGACTGAAGGGTTTGGCAAATGGGCAGCGATGGGAGCATAAAGTACAGAGTGAGCTAACAGTCAATGGACTCACTTGCGTTGTAATGGTAGTGGTTGTAGGTAGTGAACTCAGCTGCCTGAGTACAAATGCTGATCGAGGTTGTTAGCATTTCAAATTGTTCTAATAGTCTTGGGAAAAGTATGAATCCAACAATTCTCCTTCCAGTTGTGGGTCAATAATAGAGCCGACTAGACTCCAGTTGTGGGTCAATAATAGAGCCGACTAGACTCCAGTTGTGGGTCAATAATAGAGCCGACTCGACTCCAGTTGTGGGTACATAATAGAGCCGACTAGACTCCAGTTGTGGGTCAATAATAGAGCCGACTAGCCTCCAGTTGTGGGTACAGAATAGAGTAGACTAGACTCCAGTTGTGGGTACATAATAGAGCAGAGTAGACTCCAGTTGTGGGTACATAATAGAGCAGAGTAGACTCCAGTTGTGGGTACATAAAAGAGCCGACTAGACTCCAGTTGTGGGTACATAATAGAGCAGAGTAGACTCCAGTTGTGGGTACATAATAGAGCCGACTCGACTCCAGTTGTGGGTACATAATAGAGCCGACAAGACTCCAGTTGTGGATACATAATAGAGCCGACTAGACTCCAGTTGTGGGTACATAATAGAGCAGACTAGACTCCAGTTGTGGGTCAATAATAGAGCCGACAAGACTCCAGTTGTGGGTACATAATAGAGCAGACTAGACTCCAGTTGTGGGTCAATAATAGAGCCGACTAGACTCCAGTTGTGGGCTTATAATAGAGCAGACTAGACTCCAGTCGTGGGTACATAATAGAGCAGACTAGACTCCAGTTGTGGGTCAATAATAGAGCCGACTCGACTCCAGTTGTGGGTACATAATAGAGCATAGTAGACTCCAGTTGTGGGTACATAATAGAGCCGACAAGACTCCAGTTGTTGGTACATAATAGAGCAGACTAGACTCCAGTTGTGGATACATAATAGAGCCGACTAGACTCCAGTTGTGGGTCAATAATAAAGCAGACTAGACTCCAGTTGTGGGTCAATAATAGAGCCGACTAGACTCCAGTTGTGGGAACATAATAGAGCAGACTAGACTCCAGTTGTGGGTCAATAATAGAGCCGACTAGACTCCAGTTGTGGGAACATAATAGAGCAGACTAGACTCCAGTTGTGGGTACATAATAGAGCAGACGAGACTCCAGTTGTGCGTACATAATAGAGCCGACTAGACTCCAGTTGTGGGTACATAATAGAGCATAGTAGACTCCAGTTGTGGGTACATAATAGAGCCGACAAGACTCCAGTTGTGGATACATAATAGAGCCGACTAGACTCCAGTTGTGGGTACATAATAGAGCCGACTAGACTCCAGTTGTTGGTCAATAATAGAGCAGACTAGACTCCAGTTGTGGTTCAATAATAGAGCAGCCTAGACTCCAGTTGTGGGTACATAATAGAGCCGACTAGACTCCAGTTGTGGGAACATAATAGAGCAGACTAGACTCCAGTTGTGGGTACATAATAGAGCAGAGTAGACTCCAGTTGTGGTTCAATAATAAAGCAGACTAGACTCCAGTTGTGGGTACATAATAGAGCAGACTAGACTCCAGTTGTGGGTACATAATAGAGCCGACTAGACTCCAGTTGTGGGTACATAATAGAGCCGACAAGACTCCAGTTGTGGATACATAATAGAGCCGACTAGACTCCAGTTGTGGGTACATAATAGAGCCGACTAGACTCCAGTTGTGGGTCAATAATAGAGCAGACTAGACTCCAGTTGTGGTTCAATAATAGAGCAGCCTAGACTCCAGTTGTGGGTACATAATAGAGCCGACTAGACTCCAGTTGTGGGAACATAATAGAGCAGACTAGACTCCAGTTGTGGGTACATAATAGAGCAGAGTAGACTCCAGTTGTGGTTCAATAATAAAGCAGACTAGACTCCAGTTGTGGGTACATAATAGAGCAGACTAGACTCCAGTTGTGGGTACATAATAGAGCCGACTAGACTCCAGTTGTGGTTACATAATAGAGCCGACAAGACTCCAGTTGTGGATACATAATAGAGCCGACTAGACTCCAGTTGTGGGTACATAATAGAGCAGACGAGACTCCAGTTGTGGGTCAATAATAGAGGCGACTAGACTCCAGTTGTGCGTACATAATAGAGCCGACTAGACTCCAGTTGTGGGTACATAATAGAGCCGACTAGACTCCAGTTGTGGGAACATAATAGAGCAGACTAGACTCCAGTTGTGGGTACATAATAGAGCAGAGTAGACTCCAGTTGTGGTTCAATAATAAAGCAGACTAGACTCCAGTTGTGGGTACATAATAGAGCAGACTAGACTCCAGTTGTGGGTACATAATAGAGCCGACTAGACTCCAGTTGTGGGTACATAATAGAGCCGACAAGACTCCAGTTGTGGATACATAATAGAGCCGACTAGACTCCAGTTGTGGGTACATAATAGAGCCGACTAGACTCCAGTTGTTGGTCAATAATAGAGCAGACTAGACTCCAGTTGTGGTTCAATAATAGAGCAGCCTAGACTCCAGTTGTGGGTACATAATAGAGCCGACTAGACTCCAGTTGTGGGTACATAATAGAGCCGACTAGACTCCAGTTGTGGGTACATAATAGAGCCGACAAGACTCCAGTTGTGGATACATAATAGAGCCGACTAGACTCCAGTTGTGGGTACATAATAGAGCAGACGAGACTCCAGTTGTGGGTACATAATAGAGCAGACTAGACTCCAGTTGTGGTTCAATAATAGAGCAGCCTAGACTCCAGTTGTGGGTACATAATGGAGCAGACTAGACTCCAGTTGTGGGTACATAATGGAGCAGACTAGACTCCAGTGTGGGTACATAATGGAACAGACTAGACTCCAGTTGTGGGTACATAATAGAGCAGACTAGACTCCAGTGTGGGTACATAATGGAGCAGACTAGACTCCAGTTGTGGGTACATAATAGAGCAGACTAGACTCCAGTTGTGGGTACATAATGGAGCAGACTAGACTCCAGTTGTGGGTCAATAATAGAGCTGACTAGACTCTAGTTGTGGGTCAATAATAGAGCAGACTAGACTCTAGTTGTGGGTACATAATCATCATCATCATATCGCGCTGGTAGCACGGATATCCCTGACCCTCTCTCGCCACTCCTCCCTATTGTTCATCGCCCTAGGTAGGTCTTCAGGACAACATCCTGTATCCTCACATAGCTGCTGAATGTACATTCGAGCTGGTCGTCCTGCTTTTGCGCGGCCATGTGTAGGGATCCATAAGAGTACATCTCTTATGAGTTCATCTCTGCTTCTCCAGCAGTGTCCTGCATGTCTGGTTCGTCTAACTTGAATAGTTTTCATGATAGGGGGCAGGTGGCCGTACAGTTGGTGTCTTGTGGGGTGTTGCTGCCAGGACTTGTTCAAGATTGCACGCAGCATTCTTGTGTAATTGCCATCTAGCTTCTTCTCCAGTCGTTTTGTTAGCGTCCATGTAGTGCATCCATATAGCAGTATCGATGTGACCGCTGCCTGGAAGAAACTGCATTTCATTTTATCGGTTAGGTCTGATTTCCATATAATCAATAGCCTATTGATAGCTGTCCATGCTTTCGTTAACCTCGTTTCGATGTCCTTTTCGGTTGATTCAACGCTGCTTCCTAGGTACGTGAATTTGTCTACTAGTTTAAGTGGGGTTCCTTCTAGAGTGGAGATGTCCCCCGTTTGGTTATAACACATATATTCCGTTTTGTGTGCATTAACATAGAGGCCTATGCTTGCTGCTGCTCGTTCCAAACTATGCAGAAGTGTTTCGGCTTGGTCAGGTGTATTTGCCAGTATCGCTATGTCATCGGCGTAGTCGGCATCGGTAATTGTTGTTGCGGGGTATCTTCTGCTTCTTTTCTTCGTCAGTTCGAATCCATTCTCTTTGATTTTGTCAATCGATTTTCTAAGTACGTAGTCTAGACAAATGATAAAGAGGTACGGGGCCAGCGTGTCCCCTTGTAGTACTCCTGCTACAATGTCAAAGTATTCTGTGTGTGTGTGTGTCTCCATAGCAGACTAGACTCCAGTTGTGGCTACATAATAGAGCAGACTAGACTCCAGCTGTGGGTCAATAATAGAGCGGACTAGACTCTAGTTGTGGGTCAATAATAGAGCAGACTAGACTCTAGTTGTGGGTCAATAATAGAGCAGACTAGACTCTAGTTGTGGGTCAATAATAGAGCAGACTAGACTCCAGTTGTGGCTACATAATAGAGCAGACTAGACTCCAGTTGTGAGTCAATAATAAAGCAGAATAGACTCCAGCTGTGGGTTAAATTTTTTTTTTTTCATCATACAATGTGTGAAAGCACGTGCAATACCCTAACCTCATCAGCTGCCAACCAGAGTGATAACAGTTTCGGTAGCTCAAGGCAGACTACCGAAACTGTGTTATCACTCTGGTTGGCGGCAGACTAGACTCCAGTTGTGGGTCAATTACAGAGCAGACTAGACTCTTGGTATAATAATTGGTCTCAGAAAAGGAAAACTCTGAATTCAAACCAGACCTGGAGAGGAATAAGCTCTGCCCAAGATACACTACATAAGTATAACCCCCACGACCAAACCAAGTTAAAGGTCCAATGTGATATAGTCAATATCAGGGTCAGACAGAGGGCTAAAGTAGCAAGAGGCTCAAGTAGCAAGGTTCATTTTTGAAGTGGCCTCAAATATTGAATCAAGCTCTTTTTTTTTATTTTAATAATTTTTTTTATTTTAGTTTTATACTTTTCTAAGAATTTAGTCTTTTAGGCATTTTTGTTATTGCAGTGAAAATAAGCATCATCAAGTTATGCTGGCAGCACAGATTTCTCTGACTCTCTCTCTCCATCCATCCCTATCATACATCATTCCTGCGTCTGCACAGAGAAATAGAGAAGTTCTTGCTAGTCGGCCAACACTGATACATCCATATGTAGGGGTCTGTAGAAGAAGTTCACTTATGAGTTCATCCTTGCTTCTTCAGCTGTGTCCCATATTTTTTTTTTTTTTTTTGTTTTTCTTGGATGGTTTTTGGGATGAAAGTCAAGTGGCAATACAGCTTTCAGGATTAGTTCAAAATAGCTCGTAGCATTCTTGTATAGTTACCATCTGGCTTTTTCTCTCCTGCATTTTGTGAGCATCCATGTGGTGCATCCATACAGTAGAACTGACATAGTCACAACTTGGAAGAAATCCTGTTTTCTTTTATTGGATAGATAAGACTTCCATATAATTGATTAAACACTCTAATAGATTTCTCTTCCTTCAAATTTTTTACCATGGCATAATTAAAATATTTGTATGTATTTACTTAACACCTATGACCGAGCCATTGGCCTAACGAATAGAGTGTTTGTCAATGGTCCGGGAGACCAGGGTTCAATCCCAGGTCAAGTCATACCAAAGACTCAAAAAATGGTACTTGGTGCAGCCTTGCTTAACACTCAGCATTATAAGGTATGGATCAAAGGTAAAGTGGAGCAATCCAGAGAAAGGAGTAGCGCCCTCCTCTACACCTTGGTTTTGTAGCTATTGAAAAGGGAGCCTTCAGGTCACCCTCGACTAAGGTTACCAACTTACTTTTTTTACCTAATACCTCTGCCTCAAGCAGGATGTTAGACGAAGTCAGTTTTTGTTTTTCAAGTGGAGTACAGGTGGTTTGATTTCAGAGTTTCCGCTCTGTGTGACCAGTTAAAGAGCCCAGTTAATGTATTTGAATCTAAATATTTTTTTTTTATAAAGTTTATTCAACTGACCTTGAAAGGTTTTCATTTAGAGGAAAACTAAAACTATGAAATCAGTGTATTTGCACACATGTTAAACCTCCAGAAGTTTGATTAGGAAGCAGTAATACAAATACTATTAAAGTTAGATTCTAGAATATCCCTATCCACTATGCTTAGAATATACTGTGTATCCTCTGCAGAGGAGTAAGATCTTCCCCCAAAAAGCAGGAGTCTTGGGTATGATACTAAACCAACCCCTCCGCTTGGGGGGGATATGACACAAGGTCAATTTCTAAGCGGAGTTTAACAGGTTTGAACTCAGAGTTTTCCTTCTCCTAGACTAGTTGCCTCACCAAGACTGAAGAACCCATTTTGTCCTACTATTTACCCATATCTGGAGGGAGAATAATTGGATTCATACCTTTCCCAAGTGTATTTGTGCTATGTGAAATGCAAGTCGCCTGGTCCAGGATTTGAACCCGTGTCGCCGTGTCCATTTCCTACGACGATAACCATTACACCACCGGCTCCTCCATACTAAACTGTATCTGTTGGTGAGGAGCATTTTCTTTGCAAGACTAAAACAAAAGAACAATGATCTCATTCTGCTCTATCAGCCGGGCTTTTTATATACTGATTGTATCCCCTGCAGAAGGGTAAGACTTTGGCAAAAAGGGGTATTTTGTGTATGATACTAAACTGCATCAGAAGGTGGGGCTCCAGTTCTGAAGATTTTGGGACTGTGCAGTACTCCTTCATTGCCCAGGTTCACTCTTGTGGTAGTACCTGTTTGGATCTATGGATCAAATAAATCAGTTTAAAAATTATTCATAAAACACCATCATCATCATCATGCTGTGCCACTAGCACGGATATCCCTGACCCTCTCTCGCTACTTTTCCCTATCATTCATCACCTCTGTCAGGTCTTCAGGGTTACATCCCATATCCTCACATAGCTGCTAAATGTATGTTCAAACTGGTCGTTCTGCTTTTGCCCGGCCATATGTGGGGGTCCATAGGAGTACATCACTTATGAGCTCATCCCTGCTTCTCCAGCAGTGTCCTGCATGTCTGGTTCATCTAACTTGGATAGTTTTCGTGATGGGAGGCAGGTGGCCGTATAGTTGGTGCCTTGTGGGGTGTTGCCGCCAGGACTTGTTCAATATTACTTGCAGCATTCTTGTGTAATTGCCATCTAGCTTCTTCTCCAGCCTTTTGGTTAGCGCCCAAGTAGTGCATCCATATAGCAGTATTGATACGATCGCTGCCTGGAAGAAACTGTGTTTCATTTTATCGGTCAGGTCTTATTTCCATATGATCGATTGCCTATCAATAACAGTCCATGCCTTCGTTAGCCACGTGTCAATGTCCTTTTTGGTTGATGAGACACTGCTTCCTGGGTAGGTGAATTTGTCTACTAGTTTTAGTGGGGTTCCGTCTAGTGTGGAGATGTCGTCTATTTGATTATTGCACATATATTCCGTTTTGTGTGCATTGACATGGAGGCCAATGCCTGTGGTGGCTCGTTCCAAACTTTGCAGTAGTGTTTCTGCTTGGTTGGGCGTATTTGCCGGTATCACTATGTCATCGGCGTAGTCGGCGTCGGTAATTGTTTTTGCGGGGTACCTTTTGCTTCTTATCTTTGTCAGCTTGAAGCCGTTTTCTCTGATTTTTTTTTTGGAAACGTAAAATAAATGTGATTCTCAAACTTCTAGGCATAAGATAAACGCAGATGAGTTGACATGCCATTAAAATCAATTATTTAAATTCTAGAAGGAGTAAGATTGATAGACATGAATAAACTTAGATAGATGTTTGTTGGCCTGAAGTTGTTTAAAATGAAGTTGAATATATTTTTGATAATGATATCTAAGTAAATTTATCTTTAATTGGAATCATCTTTGAGATGAGGCTTCTTAATCTGAGAATCAATCTTTATTTATTGCGGACTTTTTGTCCTCATCTTGGTAGGTTTTTTTTTGTGTGTTATTTCTCCTTTCACTACGTTTCGGCCAAATTTCACCTCTGGCCTTCTTCAGGTGATTTACCGCGACCTCGGTAACTATGGTATCAACTATGGAAGGCAGTAATTACTGGGGATGCGGTTACTAGACTCAGCATTCCTATCCGAGGCCGCAGTAAATCACCTGAAGAAGGCCAGAGGTGAAATTTGGCCGAAACGTAGTGAAAGAAGGAACAACACAAAAATTACCAAGATGAGGACAAAAAGTCTGCAATAAATAAAAATTAATTCTTAAATTTATCTTATATTTGTTTTAATATCCTCTCTGGTAAAACAATTTAGAATAAACGATAAATATTTAGATGTTTGATTGAAAGATATAAATAAGTACAAATTTTGTTACTTACATATGTTTATTAGTTTTCTAACAATTTTTTTTCTAGATTTGAAAAGTTTGTATATTTATCTCAGCTTGTGTGGTCATTCATATGTACACTGTTAATCTATTGCTAAAGGAACATAAATAATTTATCTTTGAAGGTAATCACAAACCAAGCCAAGATAACATTCATCTCTTAAACTTGCTTTTTAACAGACATTTACTGTTACACGACTATAAACATGTTCGTATTTGGCATTTGTCGTATGTTCCACCAACCGAACAAGTGTGGCACAAGGCCCTTCTTTAAGGTGAGTCTAGGCACAGAACCATAGCCCCAACATGCCCAGAATTCACAAAAATGTCTTGGGGCTCCTTCAACATTCCCCTAAAAAGGGACTCCTCAGGTGCCAGGAAATAAAACTAGCCCCTCTGGAGAGGGTTAGAACATGGGGGAAAGAGCTGTTGAGGCACGAGGAGAGCTGCTCTTATCAGCGTGACATGAATGCTGGCTTCCCGGTACCCATGTCAGGTAACTGTGACTAGGATTAACAAAACCACACAACCAAGCCAAACAAACTTATCCATGCAACAAAAAACACAGCCAGCATATGACACAATATAAATATATTTCTTCACTTTGATATTTTTGATAAGACTTTTTTATTTTTGCCCTCTGACATATTAAGAATATACAGTTTGGTTTTCTTTCTTTGTTTAATGGCTAAATGGCATATCAACTGCTTGTGGGTTATGTAATGCTGAAATTTGATTCATTTGTAATTAATTAGAATCATAATTATTTATATCTATTTACCCTAACCTTCAGTACGATTAATGGGCTTGAATTCATTTTTCCTTCACTTTGATAGGTTGCAATACCAAGGTTAACGAGCACAGTCTGACCTGCTATTCAACCATAGCTGGAGAGAGAATAGTTGGATGCATATCTTTCCCAAGGTTATTAGCACTATGTGAAATACAAAAAGCCTCATCCAAGATTTGAACTTTCCATGTCCATTCCTTACCCTGATAACCATTTTACAATGAACATCTGATTGTAACTGTTTATACGAGTGGTTTGTTTAATGGCATATCAACTCTTTATGGGTTATATGATACTGAAATTTGATTCATTTGTAAATGTTCAATTAGAATCATTACTATTTATATGTTTAGTTTGGTTTATTCATTTAATGGCATATCAACTCCCTATGGGTTATTTAATGCCCGTGGTGTAATGGTTATCATTGCAGGAATTGGACACGGCGACACGAGTTCAAATCCTGGACTGATTGCATTTCACATAGCACTAATACAGACTAGGTTCTTTGGCCTTGGTGAGGCAACTAGTCTAGGAGAAGGAAAACTCTGAATTCAAACCTGTTAAACTCCGCTTAAAAAAAATTGACCTTGTGTCATATCCTACCCGAGCGGAGGGGTTGGGAAAAAGTGGAGGTGCCCGTGGTGTAATGGTTATCGTCGTAGGAAATGGACACGGCGACACGAGTTCAAATCCTGGACGAGACTCATTGCATATCACATAGCACTAATACCTTTGGGAAAGGTATGAATCCAATTATTTCTCCCTCCAGCTATGGGTAAATAGTAGGACAGACTAGTTTCTTCAGCCGTGGTGAGGCAACTAGTCTAGGAGAAGGAAAACTCAGAATTCAAACCTATTAAACTCCGCTTAAAAATTGACCTTGTGTCATATCCTACCCGAGCAGAGGGGTTGGTAAATAGGGTAAAGGTTTGATTATAATTGTTACACTGTAAAGAAATAAAGAATGAGATAGTAGCCATCCACACTGAACACCCGCTAATGACTTGCACTACAGATGTGGTATAGAGGCAGGTTTATTGACCCCTTTTGCCCATTTAGAAGGTACCACAAGTAAGTAGTATTCATGAAGCCTATAAATACACCAGTAGCTCTTGCTTTCACTCTCTTGTTCCTTGTCAGTTAGCAGTGAGCCCTACACATCTTGGCTTCAGCCATAACATGTTATTTTATATATTTTACATTATACATTACATATATACTAATTTTATATATATATATATATATATATATATACATATATATTGTTTTTACATATAATATACATTACATATATACTAATTATATTATATATATATATATATCATTTTTACATATTATACATTACATATATACTCATTATATAATATATATATATATCATCATCATCATGTCATGTCGCCAGCACGGATATCCCTGACCCTCTCTCGCCACTTCTCCCTATCATTCATCGCCTCCGGCAGGTCCTCAGGGTTACATCCTGTGTCCTCACATAGTTGCTGTATCTAAGTTCGAGCTGGTCGTCCTGCTTTTGCACGACCATATGTGGGGGTCCATAGGAGTGTTTTTACATATATTACACATTACATATATACTATATATATATATATATATATATTATTTTTACATATATTATACATTACATATGTACTAATTATATTATATATATATATATATATATATATATATATATTATTTTTACATATATTATACATTACATATATACTAATTATATACTATATATATATATATATATATATATCATTTTACTAATTATATATTATATAATTTTACATATATTATACATTACATATATACTAATTATATATTTCATATATGTATATATATATATATATATTATTATACATTACATATGTACTAATTATATATATATATATATATATGTTATTTCATATATATTACACATCACATATATGTTAATTTTGTATTTTATGTTATTTTATGTTAGATGAAGAGAACTGATTTTGACAGAATGTATGTAGAAAAGGTAAAAACAGAAGAATGACATGTTTGATGATTCGTTTATTGTACCAACATATTTTGACTTTTGTCTGAATACAAAAATATTTTATCAAAATTATTTTAAGTGTGAGAAATAATTATAACCGATAAATTTTTTGATTCAGTTGGAAGTTTTCATCAGGGTCAATAGATGCTGTCATGTGAAAATGAAATAATACAGGCTGATATGTTCTCATTAGATTATGCCAGCGTCGAATCAACCGAAAAGGACATCAACACGAGGTTAACGAAAGCATGGACAGCTATCAATAGGCTATCGATTATATGGAAATCAGACCTAACCGATAAAATGAAACGCAGTTTCTTCCAGGTAGCGGTCACATCGATACTGCTATATGGGTGCACTACATGGACGCTAACAAAACGGCTGGAGAAGAAGCTAGACGGCAATTACACAAGAACGCTGCATGCAATCTTGAATAAGTCCTGGCAGCAACACCCCACAAGACACCAACTGTACGGCCACCTGCCTCCCATCACGAAAACTATTCAAGTTAGATGAACCAGACATGCAGGACACTGCTGGAGAAGCAGGGATGAACTCATAAGAGATGTGCTCTTGTGGACCCCCACACGTGGCCGTGCAAAAGCAGGACAACCAGCACGAACATACATTCAGCAGCTATGTGAGGATACGGGATGCTGTCCTGAAGACCTGCCTAGGGCGATGAATGATAGGGAGGAGTGGCGAGAGAGGGTCAGGGATATCCGTGCTACCAGTGCGACATGATGATGATGATGATGAGATTATGCCATATGATGGAACTTTTTTCAAAATGTAAATGGCATTTTATAGTTTAAGAAGTGGATTTGTAATGCTCTATTATTTTGTTGTATTTCTTCGACGTTGAAATTATTGAAGAAAACACAAAACTTCGATTCAATTATGTTTTATTTTGGTGCGAGTAAATCAGGCTTTTACATCAAGTTGTAATTAAGCTTTTTTGTAACCTCTTAATTTTTTTTTTTTTTTTGTGGATACAGGAGCAGAAATTACTGAGTGATGTTGACCATGGATTCTAGTTGTCCACTCGCTTGTCACTCGTGGACTGTAGTAATCAACTGACTTCTTCCTCAAGTCTTCCTTTTGGGAACCTGCTACAAAACTGCTATCTCTAACTCCTACTCCTTCTCTTCATCTCCTCCTTCCAAAAGAAACGGTTCCTTATTTTTGCCGCCCAATTTTGAATTCTTGGCATCAGTGTGTCTACATTTTTCTATTTTTAGAACACTCGCCAATCTCCGTTTTATCAACCTTAACAATTTTAAATGTTTATAGAAGTTGGGGGGAAGTAATTTCTCAAATTATAAAATGATACATGTGAGCCTGGCCATATAGTTGTAAAAGGGGTTTTTAAGACAACAGCCCATGTTTTTCAGGTATACCTTTACCAGTTTTGTCTTTGTGAGATATATACAAAGTGGCAATCACTTATGATTTGATGCCATAATAAACTGATAGTGTAATATAATGGCTGAGGGATTTCGTTTTATATATCTTGCCTTTCAGTTTAGTTGGGCTGAGAACCTTTCGCTTAGCACATGGGTTAGTTAGGTACAAACATGAACGCAGGTGTTCTTGCACACGCGGAGCGGACATGTCATTCAGAGATGTCACAATAAAAATCCCAGATAGAGGATGTGACCAGGGATGTGAGTGACGTCACGCACCAGAAGTCAGAGTTGACTTCCTGGTTGGGAAGAAGAAGGTTGACTTTTGGGGCTCTTCGTGGCCAGACAAATTTGTACGCTACAGGCGCCGCACATTAGTTGGGTTGAGAGCTGACGATGTAAAAGCAGTCAGCATAGAAGGATTGTGTCTTTCTCTCCTTATGTCGAAAACCCTTTTAACTCAAAGGTAATAAAAAGTTTCATACCTGAACAAAGAAGTCGTGTTTTTCGTGTTTTGGGATTCCTATGTTATGTATGTGCGTTATGAACATTCTATGTACGTTTCGCATATCCATATCATGGGTATGTTATAATGGTTATGTCATTCATTGGCTTAAATGGAAGAAAATTTGTAAAACAATTTCATCCATGCGGCTTTTGAATCACACACAAAGTGAAGCAATGCACAACCTGTCAGTGCACCAAGTAGCACAATACTACAAACCACAGTAGGTACCTAACAAGACGTGAACTGCTTCCATCATATGATGCAAATTCGCATATACCGTAATATTGCAAAATTTTTGATTCACCCTGATAAATGGTTGGTTGGTTGTTTGGATTTTATGGTATATCAACCTTTATAGGTTATTCAATGCCAAATACATTTTTATACAAATAAACAGTACTATTTCAAACAATTCAGTTTAGCATAAGTACAAAGTTTGTCGAAAACATTTCTATTTAAAGCTATTCAGTTTAGTCAAACAGTTCTAATTCAAACAATTCAGTTTAGTATAAGTATAGTTTTTGTTTACAGTTAAATCTCAAAACAAGAAAATCTACGTCCAGTTTTCTCCACACCAACTCCTCAGGTTGCATCAAAGTGTGTCTCTTGACCCCTACATTGCCATTACTCCTTGGTCCATTTTGAACCAGTTAAGTTCCCATCTATCGGTCAAATAGATCTCTGGTTAACTGAGGGCAAAAAAAAAATGCCCAGTCGGCTAGGGTTGTAGAATACACTGACTGCATCTCTGTAGAGGGGTAAGATCCCCTGACGAGTATCCTAGATATATCAGATAATCTGACAACGAGGCTCCAGTGATGCTGGAGCTTTGGGGAATGCGGAGTACCCTTTCAATGCTATTGCTCCCAGGTCCACTCTGACCTGGAGTGGTAGCATCTGTTAAAGTCTCATCTATGGATCAAAAAGATTTTTGCAAATTATTTGAATTAGATAAGAATACTTGATATCATATATCTGTGTGCAAATTATTTGTATTTAATAGGAATACTTTATATCATATAACTTTGTGCAAATTATTTGTATTTGATAGGAATACTTGATGCAAGACAGATGTGTGCAAATTATTTGTATTTGATAGGAATACTTGATACCATATAACTGTGTGCAAATTATTTGTATTAGATAGGAATACTTGATACCATATAACTGTGCGCAAATTATTTGTATTTGATAGGAATACTTGATACCATATAACTGTGTGCAAATTATTTGTATTAGATAGGAATACTTGATGCAAGACAGATGTGTGCAAATTATTTGTATTTGATAGGAATACTTAATACCATATAACTGTGTGCAAATTATTTGTATTTGATAGGAATACTTGATACCATCATATAACTGTCTGCAAATTATTGGTATTAGGAATATTTGATGCTATATAACTGTGAAAATTATTTGTATTAGATCAGAATACTTGATATCATATTACCATGAACAAAAAATCTCTTAAGACACTATACAAAAATTGTAAATATAAACATATGCAATTCCTTAACTTGTCAGCATAAAATAACCCCAGACAAGTTGACATGCCATTGCAATCAATCAATCTAAATAGTGTAAATATTTCTAGAAGATGCACTATTTTTCAGCCTAAAAATTAAGGGTACATGTTATACATAAGAATTTAATATTTTTTTTATCCACATACATTGCCATATTCATAACAGTTGTATCTATGATCCAAACTAACTTAACGTGTAATAAATGCGTTTTATAACTCTTCAGAGAAACAGCCACTGGAATATCTGTTTGTTTATAATTTGTTTCTTCTATTGTGAACTTGAACCGGCTCATTGGCCAATTTGGTAAAGTGTCCACCAATGGGCTGGGAGACCTGGGTTCAAGCCCAGGTCATGTCATACCAAAGACTATAACACTCAGCATTATAAGGTATGCATCAAGGGTAAATTGGGGCAATCCAGGGAATGGAGTAGTACCTCCCCTACACCTCGGTGTAGTAGCTATTGAAAAGGGAGCCTTTGGGTCACCAACTTTACTTTACTTACTTTATTGTGAACTTATTTTCCCCAAAAGTTCATTACATTTCCATGTGAACATGTTCTTACCTTTGTCTTAAATACTGTGTAAACTTTTTATGATTTTAAAGATTATATAAACTAAATAAATTCTTATTTTTAGTTGTGACAAACTAGATAAAAAGTTGCCCATTCAGTTGGGGGCTGTAGAATACACCGATTGCTTCTCTGCAGAGAGGTAAAACTCCTGCCAACGAGTGTCCTGGATATAACACAAAACAATCTGATGGTGAGGCACCAGTAATGATGGAGCTCTGGGGAATGTGAAGTACCCCTTCATTGCCATCGCTCTGTTTCACTCTGGCCCGGAATGGTAGCACCTGACAGGATCCTGTTTATGAGTCAAATAGGACTAAAGTGTATACTTATGCTAAACTGGATTGTTTGAAATAGAATTGTTTTGACATTGAAACTGTGTAAACAAAAACTATGCTTTATGAAACTGAATTGTTTGAAATTTATTTCGGAGCTAAATAACCTGAAAAGAGTTGAATTGCCATAAAACAAAACCAACCAACCAACCAACCAACCAACCAGATAAAAAGTTGGAGAAATGTTACATTTAGTTGCTATGGATTCCAGAAAGTCAATGCGTATTATACATAAGGTAAGTTAGGTGTGCATATTATACTTGAGTAATCATAACATTGCATAATTTGATAATTATTTCTTCTTTATTTCAGTGCTTCCTTGGTTTGTGTTCGTTTACACTGGAACCAAGAAACATGCAGGAACCAATGCCAATGTACACATGGTGGTTTATGGAAACAATGGTAAATCAGATGAAATCTCTTTGGATAACAAGAGTAACAACTTTGAAGAGGGTGCGATTGACCGGTTTAAAATAAACTTGATTGATATTGGAACACCCTACAAGATAAGAATTTGGCACAATGATTCAGGCAGGTTCTCTGGATGGTTTCTTGAAAAGGTAGGTTTCATAATCATTTGTTTATTAGGCCTCCTTGGGCATCTCCACTTTTTATTATTAACCTTTAAAAAAATCTTGGCACAGAACATATAAGTAAAGTAAAGTTGGCGACCATAGTTGAGGACAACAGGAAAGCTCCCTTTTCAATAGCTACTACACTGAGGTATAGGGGAGGGTGCTATTCCTTTCCCTGGATTGCTTTACTTTACCCTTTATACGTACCTTATATTGCTGAGTATTAAGCAAGGAGGTATCAAGTACCATTTTTAAAGTCTTTGGTATGATGCAACCTGGGATTGAACCCAGGTCTCCCGGACCATTGGTGGACACTCTACCCATTATGCCAGTGAGCCAGTACTGATTAGATTCTTTTAATTGATTCATTTGATCGGTCCTAAAAAGCCTTCTTAATTTCTTTTTCTTCCCATAATTTTAAAACTATCCAACTTAATCTTATAATTGTTTATGCTATTGTTGTCTTTGATCATCTTAAGCAATTTATTTTAAAAATATATTACTCTATTAGTAAAAAAAAATTAATTGGTTAACGGACCTTTTTTTAAAAATCTTCCTTGACAGTAAATTTCCAGTTTAAGTAGAAACATTGAAAAAATTTCTACCTTAATAAGAAATTTCATTACAAAAAGTTTCATTATTAGAAATTTCATTCTTAGAAGTTTCATTATTAGAAATTTCGTTATTAGGAATTTCATTATTAGAAATTTCATTCTTAGAAGTTTCATTATTAGAAATTTCGTTATTAGAAATTTCATTATTAGAAGTTTCATTATTAGAAATTTTATTATTAGAAGTTTCATTATTAGAAGTTTCATTATTAGAAATTTTATTATTAGAAGTTTCATTACTAAAAGTTTCATTATAAGAAATTTCATTCTTACTAGTTTCATTATTAGAAAATTCATTCTTAGATGTTTCATTATTAGAAATTTTATTATTAGAAGTTTCATTATTAGAAGTTTCATTATTAGAAATTTTATTATTAGCACTTTCATTATTAGGAGTTTCATAACAAAAAGTTTCATTATTAGAAATTTCAATATTAGAAATTTCATTATTAGAAGTTTCATTATTAGAAATTTCATTCCTAGAAGTTTCATTATTAGATATTTTATTATTAGAAGTTTCATTATTAGAAGTTTCATTAATAGAAATTTCGTTATTAAAAATTTCATTATTAGAAATTTCATTCTTAGAAGTTTCATTCTTAGAAATTTTATTCTTAGAAGTTTCATTATTAGAAATTTTACTATTAGAAGTTTCATTACTAGAAGTTTCATTATTAGAAATTTCATTCTTAGCAGTTTCATTATTAGAAATTTCGTTATTAGAAATTTCATTATTAGAAGTTTCATTATTAAAAGTTTCATTCTTCTTAATTTTATTATTAGAAGTTTTATTATTAGAAATTTCACTATTAGAAATTTCATTCTTAGAAGTTTCATTATTAGAAATTTTATTATTAGAAGCTTCATTATTAGAAGTTTCATTATTAGAAGTTTTATTACTAAAAGTTTCATTATTAGAAATTTCATTCTTACTAGTTTCATTATTAGAAATTTCGTTATTAGAAATTTTGTTATTAGAAATTTCATTATTAGAAATTTCATTCTTAGAAGTTTCATTATTAGAAATTTCGTTATTAGAAGTTTCATTATTAGAAATTTTATTTTTAGAAGTTTCATTATTAGAAATTTCGTCATTAGAAATTTTATTATTAGAAGTTTCATTATTAGAAGTATCATTCTTAGAAGTTTCATTCCTAAAAGTTTCATTATTAGAAATTTCATTCTTAGAAGTTTCATTATTAGAAATTTCGTTATTAGAAATTTCATTATTAGAAATTTCATTCTTAGAAGTTTCATTATTAGAAGTTTCATTATTAGAAATTTTATCATTAGAAGTTTCATTATTAGAAATTTCTATATTAGAAGTTTCATTATTAGAAATTTCATTATTCGAAATTTTATTATTAAAAGTATCATTATTAGAAATTTCATTATTAGAAGTTTCATTACTAAAAGTTTCATTATTAGAAATTTCATTCTTAGAAGTTTCATTATTAGAAATTTCGTTATTAGAGGTTTCAATTACCTTTTCTTCTTCTTTATAGTTAAGTTGTTAATCCTAATTTCTCTCTGCTGTGTCAGGTGTGGATGTTGAATATACCCACTGCACCTCTGCGGAGGAGTAAGACTCACCCGTTCCTATCAAGGCCACCTGATGGCTGTGGGTGGCAACTTATAATACTTGAGGACAAGATCCTAAGCAATCTATGACCGAGCAACTGAAGTGGTCTCATGACCTGCAACACTCCACTTTGGCCCTTACTAGCCTAGACAGGAGGTTGGAGAGGTTCAGTCTGATCAATCAACTGGTCATGTCAAGCCCTAACATATATATAATTGTCCTAACCATATTTTTCAGATTGCTCTGATGGCATCCGAATCATATTTTATCTTAAATCTGCTAGGTGGTGGTGGCTGAGAGTCAATTACACAGAAACAGTAATACTTAAAACTATTTAACTGTGTGCAAACAAATAAGCAATATTAAATAGAATTATTAGTATTAAATAGCAATCCTTGAAACTATGTAACTGTGTGAAAACAAATGAGCTCTAACTTGTTTAAAAATAAAGTTACCTACAAACTATTCACTTACGAAAAGAATTTGACATTAAATAACCCACAAGGTTAGGTAAGCTTTAAAACACAACCAAACCTAATTTCTTTAATCTCTCTCTCTCTCTCTCTCTCTCTCTCTCTCTCTCTCTCTCTCTCTCTGTAACTGTAATCTTTTACTCTTTTTATTAGTTTTGTCACTCTTCTTTGCTATTATACTCCAAGTTCCATGGCCCAGTTAACTGGAGCTATGGAATACACCAACTGTATCTCCCCTAACTAGTATCTTGGATATGACACTGATCAAACTGATGGTAAGGCTCTATTAACAATGGAGCTCTGAGTAATGTGAAGTACCCCTTCATTGCCATTGTTCCCAGTTCAACTCTAACTTGGAATGGTAACACCTTATAGGGTCCTATCTATGGGTCAAATAGAACTGAACTGTGTTCTTATGCTAAACTGAATTGTTTGAAATAGAACTGTTTTTACATTTAAACCATGTGGAAATTTATGCTTTATGAATTCAAACTGTACTTATGCTGAACTGAATTGTTTGAAATAGAATTATATGAATCAAAATGGATTTGGCATTAATAACCTACACTGGTTGATGTGCCAAACCAAAATTTCAGTTAGGTATTTACACTAATCTTTATTTATCTGTCAGTTATTCTTTTCATGTGGATATTAGCCTAGTCAGCAGAGAGATAAGACCCCACCCCCCAACGAGTGTCCTGATATGACACTAAACAATCTGATGGTGAGGCTCTGGTAATGCTAGAGCTTTGGGGAGTGCAGAGTACCCCTTCATTGCCATCACACGCAGATACTTCCTGGCCCAGAGTGGTAGCACCTGATAGGGTCTTATCTATGGGTCAAATAGAACTGTTCAACATTTAAACTCAGTGTAAACAAATGACTTATGCTAAATTGAATTGTAAGAAACTGAACTGTTTGATCATTCAACTGCTTGTAAACAGATGACTGATGTTTGAATTTAATTGATAGTTATACATAGCAACACTTAGAATTATTTAACTTTGACTCATGCTAAACTGAATTGTTAGAAATAGAACTGTTTGATCATTTAACTGCATGTATCTACAAAATGTGTTTACAAACAGGATTTGGCATTAAATGACCTGAAATGGTTGATGTCCCATAAAACCAAACCAAATCATGTAGATATCATTCTAACATTTATTTACCCTCTGAAAGCAAACCCTAAAAGAATCTGAAAACATACTTGTCACTAACCCTCACTGCCATCACTCCCAGTCCACCCATGGAAAATGAGTTAATTCATTTTTTATAGCGGTTTACTTTCTAAAACCGGCTCATTGGTCTAGTGGGTAGAGTGTTCACCAATGGTCCAGCAGACCTGGGTTCAATCCCAGGTTGTGTCATACCAAAAACTTTTAAAATGGTACTTGATACCTCCTTGTTTAACACTCAGCAATATAAGGTACGTATCAAAGGTAAAGTGGAGCAATCGATGGAAAGGAGTAGCACCCTCCCCTACACATCTGTGTAGGAGCTATTGAAAAGAGAGTCTTTGGGTCGCCCTCGACTACAGTCGCCAACCACTTACTTTCTAAATCCTCCACATTTCATAGGACATAGTATACACATTTTATTTTTTACTGGTGAACAAGATTAGTGTTACATACCTAGCTTGTGAGACATATTTCTAAATTTACTATATTGCCCAGTTAGCTGGGGCTGTTGAATACACCGATTGCATCTCTGTAGAGGTGTAAGACCCACCCCCAATGAGTATCCTGGATATGACACTAAACAGTCTGATGGTGAGGTTCCAGTAATGCTGGAGCTTTAGAAAATGCTGAGTACCCCTTCATTGACATTGCTCCCAGGTTCACTCTGGCCTGGCGTGGTAGCACCTGATAGGGTCCTATCTATAGGTCAATTAGAACTTAACTGTGGTTTTAAGAGTTTACTGTTTTTGGCATTTAAACTGAGTATTTATGTT
Source organism: Sepioteuthis lessoniana (assembly GCA_963585895.1). NCBI lineage: Eukaryota > Metazoa > Mollusca > Cephalopoda > Myopsida > Loliginidae > Sepioteuthis > Sepioteuthis lessoniana. Next base: position 12,954,438 of record OY757940.1, on the reverse strand, counting down.
AAACTGAATTATTTGAAATAGAACTGTTTTGACATTTAAACTGCATATTTATGCTAAACTGAATTGCTCGAAATAGAACTGTTTTGACATTTAAACTGTGTACTTATGCTAAACTGAATTATCTGAAATAAAACTGCTTTTACATTTAACTCAGTGTATTGCCCAGTCGTCTGGGGCTGTAGAATACACCGACTGCATCTCTGCAGAGGAGTAAGACCCCACCCCAACATGTGTCCTGGATATGACAATAAACAATCTGATGGTGAGGTTCCAGTAATGCTGGAACTTTGAGGAATGCGGAGCACCCTTTCATTACCATCGCTTGCAGGTTCAGTCTGGCCCAGAGTGGTAGTACCTTATTGGGCTCTATCTATGGGTTAAATAGAACTAATCTGCGTTCTTATGCTAAACTGAATTGTTTGAATTAGAATTGTTTGACTAAACTGAATAGCTTGAAATAGAAATATTTCTGACAATTAAACTGTGTACTCATACTAAACTGAATTATTTGAAATAGAACTGTTTATATGTATGAAAATGGATATAGCATTAAATGTTGTTTGGTTGGTTGGATTTTATGGCATATCAACCTTTGTAGGTTATTTAATGCCAAATCCATTTTTAAAAAAAATAATCAGTTTAGCATGAGTACAAAGTTTAATTGTCAAAGACATTTCTATTTCAAGCAATTCAGTTAAAGCAAACAGTTCTAATTCAGCTAATTCAGTTTAGTATAAGCACAAATTTTGTTTACACACAATTAAATGTCAAAACATTTCATTTCAAACAATTCAATTTAGCATAAGCCCGCAGTTTAAATGTAAGTACAGTTTAATTGTCAAAAATATTTCTATTTCAAGCTATTCAGTTTAGTCAAACAGTTCTAATTCAAACAATTTAGTTTTGTATCCAGTTAGTTCTATTCAACCCATAGATAGGTCCCTATCAGGTTCTACCATTCTGGGCCAGAGTGGACCTGGGAGCAATGGCAATGAAGGCGTGCTCTGCATTCCTCAAAGCTCCAGCATCACTAGAACCTCATCATCAGATTGTTTAGTGTCATATCTAGGACACTCATTGGGGGGTCTTACCCCTCTGCAGAAGTGCAGTCAGTGCATTCTACAGCCTCAGCTGACTGGGCAATTCACAGAGTTAATGTCAAAACAGTTTTATTTCAGATAATTCAGTTTAACGTAAGTACACAGTTTAGATGTCAAAACAGTTCTATTTTCAAGCAATTCAGTTTAGCATAAGTACATAGTTTAAATGTAAAAAAATCAGTTCTATTTTAAACAATTTAGTTTAGCATAAATATGCAATTTAAATGAAAGAAGCAGTAAACTCAAACCACATTTAACCCATAGATAGGACCCTTATCAGGTGATGGTCGAGATTCTTGCAATGGCAATGAAGGGGAATTCCACATTCCCCAAAGCTTCAGCATTACTGGAACCCCATCATTAAATTGTTTAGTGTCATATCCAGGACACTTGTTGGTGGGGTCTTACCCCTCTGCAGAGAAGCAGTCGGTGTATTCTACAGTCCCAGTCGACTGGGCAATTAGCATTAGATAACCTCCAATGGTTGATATGCCATCAAACCAAACCAAACCTAACATCTATTCAATGTAGCCGCCTTCAGCCTCAATCACCGCCTCAATATGGATCTGGAACTGGGAGCATGCCTTTTCCACAAGTGCTGGCAGGAGCTCAGTGAATACTTGGCAAATGGAGGCTGGCTTTGGTGTTGTGGGAGGTCATGTTGGTGATGTTCTTGATGTATGACCAAACGAAGTAGTCCAGTGGGTTCAGGTCGGGGGAGGAGGGGGGCCAGTTAGAGAAGGGTACAAAGTCATAGCACTCCTTCTGAAGCCAAGCCTGGGTCTCTTTGGACTTGTGGGCCGGCGCTGAGTCCTACTGCCACACCCAGGGTCTGCCGTACCCAGGGTCTGCCACTAGCCACCTGATTGCACCAAGGGATCACCACACTCTTCAGCACATCCAGGTATACTTTGGTGTTGACTTTCAAGCCAACTTTGAAGATGTGAGGTGGCATGATGTGGTCCTCACTTGAAACCACACCAAAGACCATAACCATAGCCGGAAACTTTGTTTTCATCACCCTGGGCACATCTCTGTTATTCGTGGCAATCCAGATTTGCATTTTGAGGATGCAGGCAATGGTCCTGTTGTCATAACTGGGATTGGTAGAGAGCATGAGTTGTACAGCGGCGCATCTCCGATCTCGCTCGTTGAATATTGTGTCACTTTAATACATGATAAAAGACTCTTATTGCTCTTAGGATTTGTACACAACTGGCCAAATAGTAGATGGTCTGCAACAAAAAAAAAGAAAACTGGTTTTAATTAAATGGAAATGGAATCATGTCGTCTTTTCTAGAGTGACAATTTTATCGTTCCACCCTGTACTATTCTTGAAAATAAGCAAATTGAAAGTTTCTACAAAGAACCATGAAATTGTACAACACTTTTCTATTTTTTCTGAAAACCTTAGTTTGGTTTCAGTGTTTTTATGGCATATCAACTTTTATAGGTCATTTACAGCTGAAACCATCTTTCTAGAAAAACTAGCTCCGAATGTACGTAATAGAACACCTGGAGTTGGAACTCACTTATTACAACGTCACAGTCCAACACATTAGTCACTACACAACTTTGGTAAAAGAATCCGAATCTGAAGAATCGGTCTTCATGTTACCAAAATAGTGCAAAATTTTTGACTCATTTTAGTATGTTATTAGGTTATAACAATATTGTTCTTTTAAAGGGGGAAAAAAAAAGAACAGTCATTTAATGGTGATTAATTTTTCCCACATCAATCCCATTACTATATATTGCAAAAAGTTCTACAAAGACTGACTCTAACATCATCTCCTGATAGTCAGTGAATTTCTCCTTTGTGGCTGCCTTACATGAACAAGACGTTTCCTGTTACTTTTTGATATCTGACTCAAAAGTAAGTAAAAATAAAAAAGAAATGAGATTTGAAGCACTTTCAGTCTCAAGTCCAAACAGGAAGCCACAAAGAAATTACGTTGTTTAAATGGGGAACTTCAAGATAGCCAACCTCAAGAACTAATTGAAGTAGTTGAACAATATAAATACTGAACATGTGCCCTACACTAGTTTGCTGATAAAGAGTGGGAAAGAATTTAGACAACTGATATATATTTACCTGTCTCTACTGACCAATTAGGCACAAAAAGCTTCTTTGGTAAAATTCTACATATGCACCCATTTAAGTTCATCAGGGAAAAAAAATTGTAGTAATGTTTGTTTTTTTTGTGTAAGTTGAATTAATTAGACCCTAAAATAACTCATCACAATTTTTTTTACATTTTATAAAGTGGGGGTATATTCTCACATTTTAATTCAATCTAGAATGATTCCCCCATTTCCAGAACAGAGTTGGAAAAGATATATAGCCTCACAAGTTGATTTTTTTTTTTTTACCTTTTCCTTAATTCTTCCAGATATGGGTGATCATTCTATGTTGAATTAGAATGTGAAAATGAACCCCCACCCCGCCGCGGCTTTTTTTTTTTTTTTTTTCAAGAAAAATAAAAAAAATTACTATGATTTTAAGAATCTAATTAGTACAAATCACAAATTAGAAGGAGATTTTTTCCCTGGTGAACTTAAACAGGTGTGCTTATAGAATAATACCACATTTTTTTTTTTTTTTTAATTTTTTTTTTAGAAAAATAAAAAATTACAGCAAGTTTAAGAGTCTAATTAATTCAAATCACAAATTAGTAGGAAAGTTTTTCCCCAGTGAACTTGAAAAAGTGTACTTATCGAATAATTGTAATGGTTAAAGTGATGGACTGTGGAATCGTAGAACACAAGTTTGTATTCCAGTCGCGCTATTACGTTCACTTTCGGGTAAATACCCTTGGGAAAGGTATGAACCCCCTTATCCTCCCAGCTATGGGTTAAATAGTACACTACTGTTCTTCTAGGAGAATAGATTTGGCATTAAATAACCTACAAAGGTTGATATGCCATTAAACAAAGAAACCAAACCAAACCTTAAAGAATAATACCACTTTTTTTTTTTAGTTATAACTAATAAGGAAATAATAACTATATATTTTGTTGGAATCATTTTGAGATGAGGCTTCTTAATCTGAAAATTAATTTTTATTTAGAAGATAGCGGTTTCAAATCCTGCCCAAGCCGGCCAGAGGTTTACTTGGTCAAAAACATGGTGCGATAGACAACAACTATGGAAGGCAGTAATTACTGGGGATACGGTTACAAGACTCATCCTTCCTATCCAAGGTCGTGGTAAATCACCTGAAGAAGGCCAGAGGTGAAATTTGGCTGAAATGTAGTGATAGAAGAAACAACACACACAAAAAAAAAAACTACCAAGATGAGGACAAAAGTCCGCAATAACTATATATTTTGTTATTCTGAATTTTTAGAGACAAAAATATTGTCATTATTGAAAAGTAAGCTGAAAGGTAAAATCTAAAGTAGACATTAGGAATAGAAAAAAAAAATGAACATATTTTTACATTGTACTTATAAAAGAGATAGTTTATAATTATCTGTATTTACTGAACAATTATGATAAAAAAAACATTTTTTTAGTAATAGCAAATAAACGATTGACCAATTTTAATGGTATGTCAACCCATCTAGGGTTATTTTATGCCTAGAAGTTAGGGAATTGCATTTACTGCACATTTATATTTCCATTATTTTGTGTAGATGTTCTTTTTTGTTTTGTTTTGTTTTGTTTTTGTTCTTTTTTTTTTTTTTTTTTTTTTTTTTTGCACATGGTCCTATCAAATATGAATAATTTTTCAACAGATCTATTTGACATATACTGCCCAGGTGGCTAGGGTTACAGAATACGCCAATTCCACCTCTGCAGAGGGATAAGACCTCCCCCAACGAGTGTTCTGGATATGACATTAAACAATCTGATGGTGAGGTTCCAGTAATGCTGGAGCTTTGGGGAATGCGGAGTACCCCTTCATTGCCATCGCTCCCAGGTCCACTCTGGCCCAGAGTGGAAGCACCTGATAGGGTCCTATTTATGGGTCAAATAGAACTGTTTGACATTTAAACTGAGTGCAAACCAATGACTTATGCTAAACTGAACCTCCAGCATTATAAAATAAGTCTCTGACGAAGTTTTACTTTGAAATTAATTAGACTCAAATAATTATTATTTCGCATTGCAATAGCCCTCTAAATCAATTCAATACTATAAAATAAAATTTCATTTTTTAGTTCAAGCCAGTAGAAAGATAATAACTATATTATCAAAAAGTTTAATATCATTTGAGATGTATGGTATGTTTTAGAAAAATTGATATTGTAATCTAATAACTTAACTGATTCTCACTTAAATGATCTCAAATTTGAACAGCATGTGTTAAAAAAACATAAAATCCTATGTTTGGTATTTAGATGCCTTTTTTTCCCCATGAATGGCATTTCTATACCTGAAAAGAAAAAAAAATTAAACATGCAGTCTTGGACAAAAAAAAAGAAACAGACTGTGAAATGACTGAACCATTTTTTATAATTGCCACAAATTTGTGCATGGAACTTCAATGACTAAAACACACGTAGGAAGTGATTATTTTCCTGGATTATTATTGTCAAAATTCCTTTAGTTGTAGTGAAGTCATAATTTTCAAAAAAAAAAGAAATTCTCAAAAATTTCATATTTGGTATTTCTGAAAAGACATTTAAATAGAATTCAGAGTTGTTTCTAAATATGCTGTTAAAATTTGAAATCATTTGAATAAGAATTGGTTATCAAACTACAAAATATCGTTTTTTTCTGGAAAAGCATATGAAGAAACCACCCAAAATACTGCTTAATGTTTAGATGACATTTCCATACCTGAAAAGAAAAAAGTAAGTAAGTAAAAGTTGTCTCCCTTTAGTCGAAGATGAACTGAAGGCTCCCTTTTCAATAGCTACTACACCGAGGTGTAAAGGAGGGCACTACTCCTTTCCCAAGATTGCTCCACTTTACCCTTGATACATACCTTATATTGCTGAGTGTTAAGCAAGGAGGTATCAAGTACAATTTTTAAAGTCTTTGGTATGACGCAAATAGAATTTCATGTTGTTTCTGCCGATGCTGTTAAAATTTGAGCCCCATTTGAACAGAAATTGGTCAAGTTATTAAATTACAAAATGATATCGCTTTTTCTGGAACAGCATGCATAGAAATGACTCGAAATACTGTTTAATTTTTAGATGGCTTTCCTTTTCCAGTGAATGACATTTTTATATCTTAAAAGACAAAACATAAAACATCAAACGGGCCGTTAAAATTTAAGATCATTTAAATGAGAAGAAGTCGAGTTATTAGATTATAAAATAATATTAATTTTTTTGAAATGCCTTGTATTTTGTTAATCCAAATTTTTGGAGACTAAATCTTATTGCTTGAAATTTAGGCTGACATATAAAACCTAAAGTTAACATTAAGAATAGAAAAAAAGAAAATAGATGAAGATATTTTTACCTTTAACTTATATAAATACACATTTTACCTTTTGTGTTCATAAAATATACAATTTTACTTTTATAAGATACACATTTTACCTTTTACTTTTATGAAATACACATTTTACCTTTTACTTTCATAAAATACACATTTTACCTTTTACTTTCATAAAATTCACTATTTACCTTTTACTTTCATAAAATTCACTATTTACCTTTTACTTTCATAAAATACACATTTTACCTTCTACTTATATAAAATACACATTTTACCTTTTACTTTCATAAAATACACATTTTACCTTTTCCTTTTATGAAATACACATTTTACCTTTTACTTTCATAAAATACACATTTTACCTTCTACTTTCATAAAATACACATTTTACCTTTTACTTTCATAAAATACACATTTTACCTTTTACTTTCATAAAATACACATTTTACCTTCTACTTTCATAAAATTCACTATTTACCTTTTACTTTCATAAAATATACATTTTACTTTTTAGTTTTATTAAATACACATTTTACCATTTACTTTTATAAAATACACATTTTACTTTTACTCTTACAAAATACACATGATAATTCAAGAATCAAATGAATTTGCTGATGACTGATATATATCATAAAAAAGTATGATGATTCATTGTCCCTAAGTTCTGTTATGTGTTGTGACAATCCTTTTATGTCATCTCGTCTTTAGAATTGAGGAAGGAAATGGCCTGAAGATAAGTTTAAAATTAACAAATGCAGTCAATGGTGTATGAATCACAAAAAAAGGTATATCTTGAGAGTTCTAGAAAAATATGGTTAAAGGAAGCAAATCAAGTAGTGGTAGTTGTGCTGGGGGTTGAGTAATGCTTTTTATTTTATCAATGCATGGCCCAGTTAGCTTGGGCTGCAGAATACACCGCCTGCATCTCTACTGAGGGGTAAGACTTCCCCAATGAGTGTCCTAGATAAGACATTAGACAATCTGATGGTGAGACTCCAGTAATGCTAAAACTTTGGGGAATGTGGAGTACCCCTTCATTGCCATTGCTCCCAGGTCCAGTCTGGTCTAGAGCAGTAGCACTTGATAGGGTCACATTTATGGGTCAAACAGAACTAAACTGTAATTACGTTAAACTGAATTGTTTAAAATTAACTGTTTTTACATTTCACTCTGTGTAAACAAAAAACTGTATACTTATTAGTTTAGTCCTTAGTCGAGGGTGATCCAAAGGCTCCCTTTTCAATAGCTACTACACTGAGGTGTAGGGGAGGGTGCTACTCCATTCCCTGGATTGCTCCACTTTACCCTTGATCTTTACTTTATAATGCTGAGTGCTAAGCAAGGCAGCATCAAATACCATTTTTTGAGTCTTTGGTATGATTTGACCTGGGATTGAACCCTGGTCTCCCGGACCATTGGTGAACACTCTACTCATTAGGCCAATGGCCCGGTCTTTGACTATTTAACTGTGTGCAAACAAATGACTGATGTTTAATTGATTTGTTAGTGATACATAACAATACTTGGAACTATTTAACTGTGTGCAAAATGAATGAGTAATATTGAATAGAATTATTAATGCTAAATAGCAATACTTGAAACCCTTTAACTGTGTGCCTAAATTGAATTATTTGTATTTCATAGAAATACTTGGAACTATTTCATAGTGTGCAAACCAATAAATAGTGTTCAGTAGAATAATTAGTGTTAAATAGCAATATGTTATGGTGTAATATAATGACTGAGGGATTTCGTTTTATATATCTTGCCTTTGGGTTTAGTTAGGCTGAGAACCTTTCAGCTCAGCACATGGGTTAGTTAGGTGCAAACTTGAGCGCAGGTGTTAACGCATGCGTGGGGAGGATGTGTCATTAACAGATGTCAAAATAAAAATCCCAGATAGAAAATTGTGACTTGGGGATGTGAATGACGTCATGCACCTAAAGCGCGTGCGGAGGATTTGGGGGATTTGGAAGAAAGTCAGTTAGTTGAGTCTTGCGGTCCAAAGAAGAAGGGTGACTTTCGCAAGCCAGTGGCCTTGTGGCAGATGTTGCACGTGGTTTGGGGGAGATGGAAAAGCCAGCATAGAAAGATTGTGCCTCTCTCCTTATGTTGAAAAACCTTTTAAGTCAAAGGTAATAAAAAAGTTTTGTACCTGAACTAAGAAGTCGTAAGTGTTTTTCGTGTTTCGGGATTCCTATGTTGTATGTATATATGTTATGAGCATTCTATGTACGTTTCACATACTCGTGTATGACTATGTTACAATGGTACCTACCTTACAGACTATAATGAACTCTTCGTATTACTATGAATACTGGGAGAATATTCATCTCGGGGTTGAGTTAACTCCAGCCTAACACTTTGGCAGTCAAACTGACGTTCAACACTCTTTTACCTATGCTGTATTTATACTTTAGTGCAATATACTTGTTTCACGTAATCCCAAATTTGTGTCTTTCTTCCTGACCTTTTACTGGTCCACAACACAATACTTGTAACCACTTTACTGTCTCCAAATAAATGATTAATATTGAATAGAATTATTTGTATTAGACAGCAATAATTAAAACCATTTTACTGTGTAGAAACAATAGCAATACTAGTGTGCAAACAAATTAGTTTTAACTCTTTTAAAAATGAAATTATCTACAAATTGTTTACTTACAAATCATATCTATATATCCATTTAAATGTATGCAAACAAATGACTGATGTTAAAGTGTTACTGTTTGATAAAAGTACTTGAAACCATTAAATTGTGTGCAAACAAATGATTAATAGTAAATAGAATTACTTGTATTAGATATAAATGGTTAAAACTATTTATGTGTGCAAAAAAATGTGCTCAGGTTCATTTAAAAATGTTATCTACAAAATGTGTTTAAAAATCATATATATTTGATATCTATTTATAAACAGGATTTGGCATTAAATAACCTACAATGGTTGATATGCGATAAAACCCAACCAAACCAAATCATATGTCTAATATATATGTATAAAGAGGATTTGGCATTAAATAACCTACAACGGTTGATATGCCATCAAACCCAACCAAATCATATATATTTGATATATTCATATAAAGAGAATTTGGCATTAAATAACCTACAATGGTTGATATGTGATAAAAGCCGACCAAACCAAATCATATATATCTAATATAAATGTATAAAAAGGATTTGGCATCAAATAACCTACAAGGGTTGATATACCATAAAACTAAACCAAACCAAATCCTATATATTTAATTTATATGTATAAAGAAGATTTGGCATCAAATAATCTACAATGGTTGATATGCTATAAAACCTAACCAAACCAAATCATATATATTTAATGTATATGTAAAAAGAGGATTTGGCATTAAATAACCTACAATGGTTGATATGCCATAAAAGCAAACCAAACCAAATCATATATATGTAATATATATATATGTATAAAGACGATTTGGCATTAAATAATCTACAATGGTTGATATGCCATAAAAGCCAACCAAATCAAACCATTTGTATTTAATAGCATTAGTATATCCATGATATTATCTAATACTGAATACAACAGAAGGAAACACCAAGATGAACTTATTTGTGCATTCAAAAACATTAAAAAAATTATTTGAAACTATAAAGCTGTTTGCAAATCTTTTGTATTCGATGGGAATACTTGATAAGCAATAGAATTACTTGATGTTAAATAGCAATACTTGAAACCATTTTACTGTGTGCAAGCAAATGATTGGTATCAAATAGAATTATTAGTGCTAGATAACAATATTTGAAACTATTTAACTGCATACAAAAAAATGAGGTGTACCTCATTTAAAAACAATTACCTACAAACTATTGACTTGTAACTTATATTATGAGAGTATTGGTCGTCAGTAAATTGCTATGTGGTTATGTGTCGAACCAAGTGCAATATAATATGGAGAGTGCTCAATATCTATGATAGAGCTATTATAATAATAATGATAATAAATAAATATATATTATATATATATTTAATCCATGGAAAATATTGTTCTGCAAACAAAATCTTAATGGCTTTTTGTCTGTATTTTGTCGAATTTTCGATTTTCAATTTCATTCCATCTTCTTAACTGCCGGACGAATGTTGTTATAAACTTCAAGAAACCTTAGGTTGCAGAACAATATTTTCCATGGATTAAATATATATATAATATATATTTATTCATTATCATATATATATATAGAGAGAGAGATTTTCCATGGATTAAATATATATATAATATATATTTATTTATTATAATATATATATAGAGAGAGAGAGATTTGGCATTAAATAACCCACAAAAATTTATATGCCATAATACACCAACCAAGCAACCAACAAGTTGTATTAAAAAGTTTGGTTTGGTTTGATGGCATATCAACTATTGTTGGTAATTAATGCAAAATCCATTTTTATACATATAAACAGTTCTATTTCAAACAATTCAGTTTAACATAAGTACAGTTTTTGTTTCCACACAGTTTAAATGTAAAAACAGTTCTATATAAAACAATTCAGTTTAGTATAAAAATTGTTTTTGGTTCCACACAGTTTAAATGAAAAATAGTTCCATTTTAAACAATTCAGGTTAGCATAAGTACATAGTTTAAATGGTAAAACAGTTCTATTTCAAACAATTCAGTTTAGCAAAAGTACACTTTAGTTCTGTTGAACCCATAGAGAGGACCCTATCAGGTGCTACCACTCTTGGCCAGAGTGGACCTGGGAGCGATGACAATAAAAGGGTACTCCGCATTCCCCAAAGCTCCAGCATTACCCGAGCCATACTATCAGATTGTTTAGTATCATATCCAGGGTACTTGTTGGGAAGTCTTACCCCTCTTCAGAGATGCAGTTGGTGTATTCTACAGCCCCAGCCAACTAGGCCACAGGACACTTATTGGGGAAGTCTTACTCCTCTTCAGAGATGCAGTTGGTGTATTCTACAGCCCCAGCCAACTGGGTTAGGTATTAAAAGAGAAGATGACCCTAACATCAGATGCAATTCAGTGTCATACCCATGGCACCTACCTGTAGACATATTGTGCAAATAGAATATTGAATCATTTTGTAAATATGAATAAGTTTATCTTTCCTTTTGTTGTATTTAAGAGTCAGAGTACACAAACATATCGCAACAGCTAAAACTATGAATATGTTGCTACATGAACAAGCAGTATATAGAAGGGGTACAAAATAGCCAAAAATTTTCTTGATATAAGAGAAGACAAAAGATATCCATGTGATTTTACCATTCCCTGGTAGGGTCAAAGATGACATCTCTACTGGTCAAAGACGAGTTTTTGAACTGTCATGTGACCTTTACTAGGCCTCTATCTGACATGTAATTTACCCAAAGGAGATGATTATCTATTGTATGCATACAACAAGAAGTACATTGATGAAATTATGAGATAGTCCTATACTGTACTTATTATATATGTTGTATTTTTAATTAAACCATCTTTAACAATGTTGTATGTGGAGTCCCTTGTGGTATAATGGTTAAGTGCAGTGTCAGTATTAGCAAGTTGCTTTATTATATTCACTTTTGGACTAATGCCCTTGGGATGGTATGAAACCCCCTATTCCCCCTCCCCCCGACTATAGGTTAAATAGTATCACTGCTTTGGATGGTTTTGGCATTAAATAACCCATGAAAGTTGATATGCCATTAAACAAAGAGACAGAAAAAGTGAAATGATTTCTTTTTCCATCTAATTTCTTGCATTTGCCATTCATTAATGTGGAATAAACTCATACAACTCCTTCCAACATCAAAGTTGTCAAGGGGAGTTCCCATTATTTAATGGTTAAAGTGTACCATATCCATATACAGATATGTGAAACGTACATAGAATGTTCATAACATATATACATAGAACATAGGAATCTCGAAACAAGAAAAACACTTACAACTTCTTAGTTCAGGTACAAAACTTTTTATTAATTTTGAGTTTAAAGGTTCTTCGACATAAGGAGAGAGATACACATTCTTTCTATTCTGGCTTTTCCATCTCATGCGGTGCCTGTAGCGCGCAAATTCATCTGGCCTCTGTGAGCCCCAAAAGTTGACCCTTCTCGTTTGGTGTCTAGTTTTCATCTCAACTAACTGACTTTTTCAAATCTCCCAAAATCCTCCACTCGCTTCCAGTGCGTGGCGTCATTCGCACTCCCTAGCCCCATTTCCCATCTCGGGTTTCTATTGTGACATCTCTGAGTGACACGTCCGCTCTGCCCATGCGAGCGAACACCTGCGTTAATGTTGCACCTAAGTAACCCATGCACTGAGCCGAAAGGTTCTCAGCCTAACTAAACCCAAAGGCATAAAACGAAATCCCTCAGCCATTATATTACAAAAGCGATAGACTGCAGAATCATAGTAAGTTCGAACTCCAGTTGTGCTATTACATTCACAATCGGACTAATATCCTTGGGAAAGGTCTGAAACTCCTTATCCCCACTGCTATGGGTTAAATAGTACCACTGCGGTTCTTCTACAAGGGTGGGTTTGGTAATAAATAACCCATGAAGGTTAAAATGCCATCAAAGAAAATAAACCAAACAACATTTTTATCCTAGTCAAATCTTGTTGGAAATAACCATAAATACAGTATTAAGATATAAGATAAATAAATTTATGATTATCATGTAAATATGTTATAATTTCTGCAAATGGTATCATTTTCTGAATTCAGTAAAGTTCATATTGTGATAGTTCACCTGTAAGTAAGTTGGCTGACCGTTGTCAAGAGCAACTTGAAAGCTCCCTTTTCAATAGCTATTACACCAATATTCTTTCTCGACTACGTATAGGCCACACTAGATTAACGCACGACTTTATTCTAAAAGAAGAATCTCCTCCTAAATGTCCATGCGGAAACCATTACACAATTTGGCATATTTTAATAGAATGTACAAACATATCTCGCATCCGAAAAATTTTTTATAAAGTTAATAGTATGAAGGAATTATTTGAGAAGATAAACCCTAAAAACGTAATAGAATTCCTGAAAAGAATTGGCCTTCTATCAAGGCTGTAGGCTCATAGACCTACAAATTAATTATATTAAAAATCAAATGCTGACTTCAGCAGACAATTCAAGACTGCATATCGTTTTATTTTGATGTCGTTGGTATTTGTTTATAGCGTTCAAATAACTATACGCATAAAAATTATACTAAATAAAAATAATAAAAATGTTTTCGGCATAAAATAACCCGATGGGTTGGCATGCCGTAAAATCCAACTAATCAACCAACCAACCAATATGTAAAGGAGGGCACTACTTCTTTCTTCGGATTGCTCCACTTTACCCTTGATCTGTACCTTATAATGCTGAGCGTTAAGTAAGGAGGTATCGTGCCATTTTTTGAGTCTGTGGTATGACTCAACCTGGGATTGAACCCCAGTCTCCTGGGCCATTGGTGAACTCTATAGTCATTATGCTAATCGGTTGATTGGCTATTAAAGCCATGTCAAACAATGTAGGATTATTTCATGCCTCAAGGTTAGGAAATTGCATTTATCATATTTACCAACCCCTCCGCTCGGACAGGATATGACACAAGGTCAATTTTTAAGCAGAGTTTAACAGGTTTCAATTCAGAGTTTTCCTTCTCCTAGACTAGTTGCCTCACAAAGGCTGAAGAACCCAGTCTGTCCTACTATTTACCCATAGCCGGAGGGAGAATAATTGGATTCATACCTTTCCCAAGGGTATTAGTGCTATGTGAAATGCAATTAGCCTGGTCCAGGATTTGAACTCATGTCATTTCCTACGACGATAACCATTACACCACGGGCATGGAAATTGCATTTATTGTCAGTTCATCTTTATATTTTTTGATAAGTTGTTTCTAAAGAGATCTTTTTGGCACACAGTCCTATTGAATATGAATAATGTTTAAACAGATCTATTCAACCCATAGATCGGACCCTAACAGGTACTACCACTCTGGGTCAGAGTGGACCTAAGAGTAATGACCATGAAGGAGTACTCCATTCTCCCCAGATTTCACAAACTGGATCCTCACCATCACATTCAGTTTTGTGTCATTCTTAGAATACCTCATTTTTAGGGGATGGAGAGTCTAATCCTCTTTGCAGAGGATACTGTCAGTGTATTCTAAACTAGGTCAGTACATTATATTGGTATAAACTCAATTAAATAAGATGAGTTGGCTAGTATTCTCAAGTGGTTGGTCATTGTGTTGTTCCTGAAGTCATGTTTAGTTAAAGACATTGCTGGTTTTGCTGATGACTCTTTCACAGTACATATAGCTACATGTTGAAGTGCACTAGTGTGTTGTACATACTTTTATGAACTACTGTTTTTAATATATAGATATTTGTCATGTAGGTATTACAGATTTTATAAATACATAAATTGCAGTGTCACGGCAATTGAAAAATAGTTAACCCTTGTGTAACATACCCATACATGAATATGTGAAATAGACATATTCATACCGGTACGCAAAACTTTCATAATGTCCATAACGCACATAGATAACATAGGAATCCCAAAACATTAAAACACTTACGACTTCTTAGTTCAGGTACGAAACTTTTTATTACCTTTGAGTTAAAAGGTTTTTCGACATAAGGAAGAGAGAGGCACAATCTTTCTATGACGACTTTTCCATCTGCCCCAAACAACGTGCGACACCCGCCGCAAGGCTTCGGCAAGCTCCGAAAGTCAACCATCTTCCTCGGATGCTAAAACCCAACTCCTCCATTCGGAGGCAAGAACTCAACTTCTAACTGACTTTTCTCAAATCCCCCAAATCCTCCACTCATGCTTCCGGTGCATGATGTCATTCACATCCCCCGGTCATATTTACTATCTGGAATTTTTTATTTTGACATCTCTGAATGACATATCCTCCCCGCCCGCGCGTGAACACCTGCGCTGATGTTGCTCCTAACTAACCCATGTGCTAAGCGAAAGGTTCTCAGCCTAACTAAACCCAAAGGCAAGATATATAAAACGAAATCCCTCGGCCATTATATTACACTTGTGTTTGAATCTTGTATAATGATAACAACTCCAAGGAGAAAATTATGATTATTTTTTTGCACAAAAATGATGTTGAATAATCTGAATAATATTTCTGTTTCTCTTCACCAACTTTCACTGAGAAATTTAGATGATAAAGGCATAAAAAGTATTATTCATATTAAATCTATAAAATTAAAATTGTTATCAGCTTAAATTGATATGTTTTATAGTAATAATTAAAAGTTGAATATTTCTAAAATATTTTTCTGAAAATTGTTTTTAATTTACTCCAAACAATTCTCTCATTTTGAATGGTTTAACCAAAATCCTTCTGCTACAAATTATTTTATACAAATGTAATTACTAATTTTACTATAATTACTTTACTGTAATAATTATTTTACTGTAATTACTATAATTATAAGATGGTGGTGGTCATTTTTTCCCTTCACCAGCAATTGCTATACTGAAGAATTTAAACAAAAAAAGACTTCTTAAGAAATTGTTTGATAGTTTTGTATTGTTTGAGTAATTTTTTTTCAGAATTGTCTATAAACATTCGACTGTAATGGCTCACTATGAATACCTGTTCTATAATTGTGGAAGTTTACACATTTACTTTTTAGTTTAAACAGTTTTATTCCACTGTACGTACAAGTTTTATTTGCTGAATATTATTTTTTTTTAATTAAAGAAATTAATAGGGATAAAAATTTCAATATAAGGAAAATTTAAGGGGGAATAAGATTTGATATGAAGAGCGTGACACTAAAGCCAAGTTTAGTATTTAACTGGGTAATGTTTTTAGGGGGCTTTAGTGTGCCATTAACGGTAATTAAAGCAGTAAGTTCCACAGCTTTCTAATTTGGATATTGATTCAAAAAGATAACACAGACAATAAAGTTTTTAAAAAGGAATTTCATACAAAAGAAACAAGAAAGAAAGGGATAGAAAAGATAAAGAGTTGCAAATTTTAGTGCAATTTGTGGGAAACTTATCTGAGAGAGTGTCCAGGAAACAAAGTTCTTTGAATTTGAATATTTTTCTTTTCTTTTTTTTTTTTTGTTTTATCAAAAAGTTTCAGAGTTCATTGAATTTGCATCTTCTTTAAGGTTCTTTTCTGCAGAAATTTCGGTTGAATTTTCTTCCAGTTGAATTTTCTTGATAAAACTTCAGTAGTCGACTTTCATTTATTTTTACTTTTATTTCTTGGGGAGCTCAATTCATGAAGCAAGTGACGAAACCCATCTGCTGGCTTAAGTTTTCGTGCCTTCAGTTCTGGTCCCTGAATTTGTACTGAGGGTCAAATTGTAGTTTGACAAAAGGAGGAAGTCACTTTTTGGTGCTACACTGTCTGAGATTACTTCTCCCTTCTCCACTCTGGCCAAATCAAATGCCACATGTGGTCAGCTTAATTTTTTTCTTAGAAATAAATTCTTATATAATTACAATTTAATTTTCCAAAATGAGAACATTGATCAGATTAAAAAAAAAAAACGCCCTGTCAACTGGAGTTGTTGAATACACCAACTACTCTTCTGCAGTGGAGTAAGACCTCCACCTCTGACGAGTGTCTGGATATGACACTAAACTGCATCTGATACTCAGACTCCAGTTCTGGAGCCTTGTGGAATGTGGAGTTCCCTTTCATTGTAATTCCTTCCAGGTCTACTCTGACCCAGATTGGTTGTACCTGTTAGGGTTCCATCTCAGGGTCAAATAGAACTGTTCAATCTTTTATGAGAGATTACTATTATTATATTTATGAGAGATTACTATTATATTAGCCAATTATTTTATTTTTGGTGATAAATTGTGACTGAGTTAAAACAAAATTTGTCTTGAAGTGTAACTCACATTTGAAGGTTTGGTTTCTTTTGTTTAATGGTATATCAACCTTCATGGGTTATTTAATGCCAAAGCCATCTTTCTGGAAAAACATTAGCAATGCTATTTAACCCATAGCTGGGATGATAAGGGGGTTCATGCCTTTCCCAAGGGTATTTGTCTGAAAGTGAACGTAATAGTGCGACAGGAGTTTAAATTCGTTTACTAAGATTCTGCAGTCAAGGGATTTAACCATTACACCATGAGGACCCCACCCCTGGCATTTGAAGGTCAAATGCATGCACATGTTGCACCGAAGGGCAACATATGAAATTGACAGGTTTTTTGAAATCTGCGGTTGGCAGGATGTTGAAGATAAACATTTCATCCGCTGAAGTTGACATAAGAAGATGTAACACTGAAAGTTTTCATGATACGTGTCCTTATCATATTAGTTAATAAGATAATTAGAAATATACTAGCAGGGTGATTTAGTGGTCAGTTAGACGGAGTTGGTCAGTGAATTTGTGTCTGGCAGTTTCGGGTCTTGAGATGAGAGACCCTGTTGAGAGTGAGGGTCCTGTCAGGGAAGAAGAAATGCTGTTGGTGATTTGTTTCCTCTTGTCTACCCCTAATGGAACTACTGCATTTTTAAGTAACAACTTACATCTTCCTTTCTATTTCTTTTTCTCTTGTTTTGTAAATTACAACTAGAAAAACAGTAGCGATGATAAATTTTTTGGCAGGATGTTGAAGTTGAGATAAGATGACATAACGCTGAAAGTTTTCATGACACATGTTCTTATCATATTAGTTAATAAGATAATCAGAAATATATATTAGCAGGGTGATTTAGTGGTCATTTATTTATATCAAAACCACTGGGTTCTTGTACTTTGTAATGTGTTACCTTCATTGATATTTGATACTATTAATCCTTATATTTTTTCCCTTTTTGTAAAATTATCACACTGACTTGTTGGTGGGACTTGGAATATGTTGAGTATATCTCTTGTAGGGGGTAAGAACTCCCCAAAAAGGGTATTCTGGATATGATGCTAAATTGTATCTGATGGTGAGGCTCCAGTTCTGGAGATCTGAGGAGTATGGGTTACCCCTTTATTGTCATTACTCCCAGCTCTACTGTGACCTCGAGTGGTAGTATTTGTTCAATTCCTATCTATGGGTTGAATAAATCTTTTTTAAATTATTCTTATTCAATAGGACTGTTTACAAAAATTTCTTAACAACACAAAAAATGTAAATATGAATGAAATTCCCTAACCTCTGCCATTAAAATCAATCACTCATAATATTATAATTTTTTTTTTTTTTTTCTGTGGTGGATATTCAGGTTGAGCTTCAGAATATTGCAACCAAAAAACAATATGTATTCAACTGCCAACGCTGGTTGGCGACCGATGAAGATGACAATCAAATCTTACGAGAATTACCTGCAACTGGGGAAGGAATAAAAAAAACATTACCAGGTGAGTATTAACAGAACAAAAATATTCCATTTTCTTGACATACTTTTTTGATTTATAAACTTTGATGTATGAAAGCTTCAAGAAATATTTTAAAATTTATTTTAATTTTCTTTGAGTTTATTTTTTTCATTGTCTTCTTTTCATGATCTCGCTTTTCACTGTTTTCCTTTCATTATCTTGCTCTCACTCTCTCTCTCTCTCTCTCTCTCTCTCTCTCTCTCTCTTTCATTATCTTGCTCTCACTCTCTCTCTCTCTCTCTCTCTCTCACTCTCTCTCTCTTTCATTATGTTGCTCTCACTCTCTCTCTCTCTCTCTCTTACTCTCTCTTTCATTATCTTGCTCTCTCTCTCTCTCTCTCTCTTGTTGTCTTGCTCTCACCCTCTCTCTCTTTCGTTGTCTTGCTCTCATTCTCTCTCTCTTCCATTGTCTTGCTCTCTCACTCTCTCTCTCTCTCTCTCTTCAGTTGTCTTGTGCTCACTCTATCTCTCTTCTGTTGTCTTGCTCTCTCTCTCTCTTCCATTGTCTTGCTCTCTCACTCTCTCTCTCTCTTTAGTTGTCTTGTGCTCACTCTATCTCTCTTCCATTGTCTTGCTCTCTCTCTCTCTCTCTCTCTCTCTCTCTCTCTCTTTCATTGTCTTTCTTTCATCGTCTATCTTTCGTTGTCTTGTTCTCCCTGTCTTTTTTTCCATTATTTTTTTCACAGTTTTTCCTTCCATTGTCTTGCTCTCTGTGTCTCTTTTCTATTATCTTTCACTATTTTCCATCCATCGTCTTGCACTCACTGTTTCCCTTACTCCCTCTGTCTTCCTTCCATAGTTTTGTTCTCACTGTCTCTCTGCGGTTATCTTGCTTTCACTTCCTCTCTTTCATTGCCTTGCTTTCACTCTCTCTTACTCGTTGTCTTGCTCTCACTCTCTCTTACCTGTTGTCTTGCTCTCACTCTCTATCTCTTCCATTGTCTTTCTTTTATTGTCTATCTTCAGTTGTCTTGCTCTGTATCTCTCTTCTGTTGTCTTACTCTCACTCTCTCTCTCTTCTGTTGTCTTGCTCTCACTCTCTCTCTTTCATTGTCTTGCTCTCACTCTCTTTGTTCTATTGTCTTCCTCTCACACACACACGCTCTCTCTCTCTCTCTCTCTCTCTTTCTCTCTCCAGTTGTCTTCCTCTCACCATCTCTCTTTTGTTGTTTTGTTCTCACTGTCTCTCTTCAGTTATCTTGCTTTCACTTCCTCCCTTTCATTGCCTTGCTTTCACTCTCTCTTACTCATTGTCTTGCTCTCACCCTCTCTCTCTTCTGTTATCTTTCTCTCACTGTCTCATTTGCTGTAAAAGTTTCCAACTTCTGGAAATCTAAAATTATTTTTTAAACTTTTTTCTTGACTCATGTCTCCCTATATTCTGGATGGAATATTGGTTGGTTGATTGTTTGAGTTTTATGGCATATCAACCTTTGTAGGGTATTTAATGCCAAATCCATTTTTATACAAATAGTCAGTTCTATTTCAAACAATTCAGTTTAGCATGAATACACAGTTTAATTGTCAAAAACATTTCTATTTCAAGCTATTCAATTTATTCAAACAGTTCTAATTCAGCTAAGTATAAGTACAGATTTTTTTTACACTCAGTTAAATTTCAAAACAGTTCTATATTAAACAAATCAGTTTAGTGTAAGTATAGTTTCAATGTCAAAAACAATTCCATTTCAAACAATTCAGTTTAGCATAAGCATGCAGTTTAAATTTAAATATACAGTTAAATTGTCATAAGCATCTCTATTTTAAGCTATTCAGTTTAGTAAAACAATTCTACTTCAAGCAATTCAGTTCAGCATAAGTATGCAGTTGGTTCTATTTAACCCATAAGATAGGTCCCTATCAGATGCCACCACTCTGGGCCCGAGTGGACCTGGGAGTAATGGCAATGAATGGGTGCTCTTCACTTGCCAAACTGTTCTGTGTCACATCCAGGACACTCATTGGTGGAGGTTGGGGGTCTTACCCTTCCGCAGAGAAGCAGTCAGTGTATTCTACAACCCCAGCCAACTGGGCAATTGGATGGAGTGACCAAAAGTAACTTATATCTATAGTCCAAACTAACATGTATTATGTAATTATAAAGAAATATCCACTGGAATGTGTCTTTGTTGATAATTTTCTTTGTCTTAATGTGAGCTTATTTTTACTGCAAGCTTGTTGGGTTTTAGTGTTAAAATGTCTATATATTTGCTTTAAATACCGTGTAAATTTTGTGTTTAAAGACAAATCTAAACTATATAAATTCTTATTTTGAGTCAATACAAACCAATAAAAAGTTGACCAAATGTTCAATTCAGCTTTTTAAAATTCCAAAAAATCAGTGCGTATTATAAGTAAAATAAAGTTGGCAATCTTAGTCAAGTTTGACCCGAAGGCTCCCTTTTCAATAGCTACTACACCGAGGTGTAGGAGAGAGCGCTACTCTATTCCCTCGATTTTCTCCACTTTACCCTTGATCCTTATCTTATAATGCTGAGTGTTAAGCAACGGCATCAAGTACCATTTTTTTTAATCTTTGGTATGACTCGACCTGGGATTGAACCCTGGTCTCCCGGACCATTGGCGAACAATCTAATCATCAGGCCAATTTTTAAGTCCAAAGTTAGAGGTGCGTGTTATACACAAATAATCATGCTATTATTCAATATGTGTAAATGTTCTGAAATATTTTATTGCATACATATACGTTTTATTCTATATTCCTTTGTCCCAACTATTTAGTGGCACATACACAAATATATTTTCACATAGACACACAGTGATTATCTGCTACGTCTATGGAACTAGTAAGTAGAGAGATTTGATCATGTCTTTTAATTGGTTATTTCCATTTCCCTGCTGGGCACACATTGCATTAAAAAGAAAGAACTTAAACTATTAACCCCACACCCTCTGACTTCCTTCCTTTTCTGAAGTACTTAATAAAGAACTCAAGAACTGAAAGTCAATGTGGACAAAGAATGAAAATGAGGCACTAATTTTCTTTGATTTAATTCAACAGTTTTTTTCTTTAATTTGTTAGTCATTGGAAGAGAGGAGTGCCAAAGACTTTAATTCTACCATTCAATGGGTCATTCTCGAGCAAGTCAAAAGTTTTGCAATATTTTGATACGTGATAGTTTGTGGCACACATATTACATGACCAAAGCAATTCAAGCCATGATAGGTACCCATTATGGTCGGTAGTGTCACGGTAGTTGGTGTGCTGACATGTTGCACATTGCTTCACTTTGTGTTTTGAAAACCACACGGATTAATGTGTCACTTTAGTCTAGTTTGGGAACTTTTGCTGTACGAGTTTGAACTGTGCCATAAAATTGCAGAAGGAACCAAAAATATATTTATCATATGAAAATAAATGCGCAATTTATCAGAGTACAGTAACCTGAGGGTTCAAGAAATTTCACTTAGGTTACAAGAACCTTGACAATCAGGCAAATGTAGCAAGTAGCACTCAGAGAGTATCAGGCGAACTTGCCATCTCACAGTTCAATGTTGTTTGTTTTGTAACACTCACATGGGCATAAAAAGAAGAAATAATTGACAGACAACTTAACATAAGCATAAGTATTTTATTCCAATCAAATAAATACATTTACAGAAAATAAGACAAACAAAAGATTGTTACTATCCATAACACTACAGTCTTGCCTTGAGCAATAACATCATCATCATCACGTTGCACCATCAGCACGAATATCCTTGACCCTCTCTCGCTGCCCTTCTTTATCGTCCATTACTTCTGGTATGTCTTCTGGGATAGATCCCGTATAGGCACAGAGCTGCTGTATGTAGGTTCTAGCTGGTCATCCTGCTTTTGCTCGTCCATGTGAAGGGGTCCACAGGAGTACGTCACTTATGAGTTCGTCATTACTTCTCCAGCAGTGTCCCGCATGTCTGGTTCATCTAACTTGGATAATTTTCTGCTTTGTGAGGTGCTGCCTCCAGGACTTGTTCAATATTGCTTGCAGCATTTTTGTGTAGTTGCCATCAAACTTTTTCTCCATCTGTTTAGTTAGTGTCCATGTAGTTCATCCATATAGTAGTATCGACATGACCGCTGCTTAGAAGAAACTGCGTTTTATTTTATTGGTCAGATCTGACTTCCATATGCCCATTAACATATATTCTATGTTTATATTTACATTCTTTGTATAGATATCTAAGAGTTTATTTTTTAAGTTTAAGTTTACCAGACATTGGCATAATGGTTAGAGTGTTCGCCAATGGTCTGGGAGACCTGGGTTCAATCCCAGGTTGAGTCATACCTAAGACTCAAAAAATGGTACTTGATGCCTCCTTGCTTAACACTCAGCATTATAAGGTATGGATCAAGGGTAAAGTGGAGCAATCCAGGGAAAGGAGTAACACCCTCCCCTACACCTTGGTGTAGTAGCTATCGAAAAGGAAGCCTTCACCCTTGACTATGGTTGCCAACTTTACTTTTAACTACACAAGAATGCTGCGAGCAATTTTGAACAAGTCCTGGAGGCAACACCTCACAAAGCACCAGCTGTACGCCCACCTACCTCCCATCATGAAAACTATCAAAATTAGATTAACCAGACATGCAGGACACTGCTGGAGAAGTGGGGACGAACTCATAAGTGATGTTCTCCTATGGACCCCCTCACATGGCCGAGCAAAAGCAGGGCGACCAGCTTGAACCTACATACAGCAGCTCTGTGAGGATACGGGATGTAGCCCCGAGGACCTGCCAGAAGCGATGAACGATAGGGAGGAGTGGTGAGAGAGGGTCAGGGATATCCGTGCTGGCAACATGACGTGATGATGATATGGTAATCGCTAATCTATACGTATAAAATAATCCCAAATGTTAAAATCAATCATTTTTATCAATATCTTACAATACAGCTTTTTTCTATTAAATGAGTTGGTACGATTTCAAATGAAATAATTCTGTTTCAATTTAATGCCATATCAACCTTCATGGGTTATTTAATGCTAAAGCCATCCCTGTAGAAAGATAAGAGTGGTACTGTTTAACCCATAGCTGGCTGGGAGGGATAATGAGGTTCATGCCTTTCCTTAGGGTATTATTCTGAAAGTGAATTTAATGTTGGAGTCCAGCATGTTAGCCATTATGCCATGGAGATGCTCAACAAAATAATTGATTTACATCATATTTTTTTTTACACTCTGTTGGCAGAGTTTATCCCCTGTAGAGAGGTAAGACCCTAGAAAAAAATAAACACAGTGTCCTGTATGTGACACTTAATTGCATTTGATGGTGAGGCTCCAGTTCTGGAGGTCTAAGGATTGTGGCGTATCCCTTCCTTGCCATTACTCCCAGGTCCACTCTGAGACCTGTTAGAGTCCCATCTATGGCTCTGTTTAAAATATTTTATATTCAATAGGGCTACACAAAAAAAAAAGAGATAACTGCCTAAAAAATGTGCTTATGAAGTACAATAAATACAACTTAACCCTAGATGATTTGACAAGCCATTAAAATCAATCAAAAAAGTAGGAGAACAAAAATAAAAGATCTCAAGTGTTTTATTTTTGTTATTTGGGGGGGGGGACTTTCTAGCTAAAATGGACACTTACATTATTATCGATTTCACTAAAAAATGAAAAAATTGCCTTTTGGATTTTTTTTTAAATACTCAGCATTTGTGTGTCATTTAGATACATTTCACCTCTAAAATGATGAAATTAATTCTTTTCATTATTTTCTAATTTACTCTTTTTTGAAAAATTAGTTCATGTAATACCAAATACTTATATATGTACGTTTTTATATATTGATTGGAAAGTTTTCACCAGAATGACAGACGTGCCGACTTCTAAAACCGGCATCCAATTATACAGTTGTGCTGATGCATCTATTCAAGATACGATTATTAACACCTAACCCAAATTCTTCACCACTGACCCAGACAGGCTGCTAGAGATGATAGAGGTGTTAGTCACTCAAAAATCAAATCCCATGGTCCGTCAGATCACATTCACATCAATGTCCCAGCATGAGGATGAACCTATTCAACAATACCTTGTTTGCCTTAGGACTACAGCCTCAGACTGCAATTTCTCATGTCCCTACTGTGAGCAGTCCGACATTTACATCAAGGACCAATTTATCAGAGGGATAGCAAACAACGCAGTTCAAACCGATTTATTAACAAAAGCCAGAGTGTTAATGTCTCTCGAACAGAATGTCTGTCATACTGAAGCATTTGAGTCGGCACTACAGGACCAAACTTCAATGACTGATACCTCCGATATAGCTACAATCCGGATGTCAACATATCGCAGACAAAAAAAAGGGCTGCACGGATCAACAGGAGTAATATTGATACTAGCAGTACTGCTACTCGCAATAATAACATTTCTGAATAAGAATCCTGTCAAGTCTGCATAGGCTGTGGTAGTCACCAACATGGCACTCCAGGAACAAGTGCTCGCCATTTAACATGTCCAACATGGGGTCAAACATGCAACACTTGTGGAAAACCTAACTATTTTTCGGTGATAAAATGTTTCGAAGTTGAAAAGGCTCTCATTAATACTTTCATTGCTCATATCACATTTGATCAAATAAGAGGCACGTTTATATCTAAAGACGGTGACCAGGTAACAGAAATAAATGCATCCGTAATTCTGTTATCACTAAACCCGATCCCAAACGGGCTGTGAATATCCCTAGTAATCGTAGTACTACACTAAAGGTTTTCCCTGACAGTGGTGCCACCATTTGTCTTGGGGCACCAAAACACTTACTTAACATGGGTTTCACAAAGGATAACCTTGTCCCTTCAAGGAAGATCATTCAGACTGTAGGAGGTTTCACTCTCATGTGTCAGGGTTGGCTGTCTGTTGAATTTGTGGTTACAGGAAAAACAACTAAACAAGCCCTCTACATATGCAAGGAGATCCAGCGCCATAATTTCAGCAAGGCAGCCTGCATTGATGTGGGAATACTGCATGAAAATTTCCCAAACCATTTAGCAGACAAACATAAAGACGTAGGCCCTAAACCTAACAAGTGTGAGGATCAATTGCCAAATCCCCCCCCAAACCCTCCTTTTCCTACAACAGTAGAAAACATTAGCAAGGTTAAGAGCTGGCTCCTGGAAAATTTTGCCAAGACGGCATTCAGTATAGACAGGGTATGTCCAGCCCTGCTGCCCGTATTCACCTCAAAGTGGGGCAGTCCCTAAAGCCAGGCACAACCCAATTCCTGTGCCCTTCCACTTCAAGGAACCAGTAAGACAAGCCCTTAGGAAGGACATAGAAAGAGGTATCAAGGCTCCAGTACCTGTGGGCATGCCTATCAATTGGTGCAGCACAATGGTCATAACTGCCAAAAAGAATGGGAACACATAACAGGCCAAGCCTAAAAGAAGAGTACAGCCCCCACACAACCTGGCCTACTCATGGTGGGGATGTGTAGGAGTCACTGCTCTAATGTGCAGAATAAACAACAATAATAATAACACTTACCAGCTCAACGGCCCCAACTAGCATCCAGCTGGTAGACAAAAAATAAAACTGGCGGTAACACAATACTGAGCCTATCACATGACAGAAGCAAGTTGGTATATATATATTTACTCTAAGATATGGGCCTGCAACCAATCACTGTCCAGAGAATGGACTTAGCCACATGCGTGTAATAGAATGCCCCAATGTCCATAAAATCTCACTTCAACTCGTAACTCATTGCTTTATGTAACTGAGTGCTGACTTAAAGCTACCAAGCTTTACGTTTCAACATAGACAAGATCTTACATGAAAGACTTCAATACTAAGGTTTATAATACCCTGCTTGTCTATTCAGTCCGACCTCAAGTTGAGAAAATTTTTTTGAAAAATCAGGATGGTTTTCTGATAAATCAATCCACAGTGTTACAGTTTCTGACTATCCATCGATTTCTCACTGGCATAAAAAAACTCGAGTCAGTATTTTCTCTGTAGATTTTTCCAAGGCACTTCATTCCATACACAGAGAAAAGATGAAGCAAATACTACCAGCATAACGTCTTCCCAAAGAAACTGTTGTTGTATAGCCATGATACAACTATACGTATACATATACATGTGGAAACATAATCAACAATAATGACGATCGAACACACTTCTTTAGAAAAATATACCTCTCACACTTTATTCTCGAAAGAGTCGCAAAAGGGTAGTGAAAGGGTTGTGTGTGACAGGTGAGTTGGAGATGGAACAGACTGCAACATATTGACCCCAAGTTCCTTGGACTATAGCAGCACTTCTTCCTCATTCTGCTGGGCTGCTCAACCAGGGTCCTGAGGGCCCAAACTCTCTGTCTGGAGCTGGTTCTCACTGCCTCAAACTGCAACTCGAACTCCAACTCAAAATCCGACTCGAACTGAACTCCAACTCGAAATCTAACTAACTCAAACCGTCTGTGGCACCTGGTTATATAATTGTTTGACGTCCACCTGCTTCCTGTGGGCATCTGCACCGAATTCAACCATGTCCACAGGTATACCCTGATATCCACAGGTGATACCCCGATATCTTCGACCGGATGCACTTGTTTCTTGATTGACGGCTGGGTCGAGGGTCAATATGTTACACTGTTACCATTATAATGATGCTTTACAAAATCATGCAAGCAATGGTCCACTCACCCAACAGTGATACTAACTTCATTGATATTGTTGCTGGAGTTTTGCAAGGAGATACATTAGGATTGTATATGTTTATAATCTACCTAGATTACATACTATGTTGATAGATCTAATAAAAGAAAATGTTTTCATATTAAAAAAGACCAGAAGCATAAAACATCCTGCAGAAACTATGACAGATGCAAATAATATAGATGAAGTAGTGCTTCTCGCAAATACTCCTGTCCAAGCCGAATCCCAGTTGCATAGCATGGAGCAAGCAGCAGGAGACATTGGTCTCTACATGAACTCAGATAAAGCAGAGTTCATGTTTTAAATGAAAAGGAGCTATCTCCACTCGGAAGTTAGTAGACCTGTTCACATAACTCAGTAGGCATATCTTATTTACTGAAAATAGTGTCAACATCTGCATTTTGGAAAAAGAACTATTACACGAAAAATATAAATCTGAACATACAATGAACATGATTTCCTAACCACTAGGCATAAAATAACCCTTGACAAGTCGACATGCTGTTAAAGCCAACCAGTTAATCCTTAGTCAGGCATTTTCGCAGCTTCTTAACAACTTTCGCGTTTGCTAGCTCGATGAAGTAAAGCTATATCTTTGGTCTTTAGAGTCGATTAGTCTGCTTATAACCTTAACAACAAGAAATGTGTATGTGCTTTTCATACAAACATTTGTCTGTTTAACAGATACTCTACATATCATTTGAAAAATAAACAAAAACATTTTAAAGAAGACTCTCACTTCCTGTGGTATTAACCTCTATCACTGAGAATTGGAGGTGCCCGTGGTGTAATGGTTATCGTCACAGGATATGGACACGGCGACATGAGTTCAAATCCTGGACGAGACTGATTGCATTTCACATAGCACTAATACCCTTGGGAAAGGTATGAATCCAATTATTCTTCCTCCAGCTATGGGTAAATAGTAGGGCAGACTGGTTTCTTCAGCCTTGGTAAGGCAACTAGTCTAGGAGGAGGAAAACACTGAATTCAAACCTGTTAAACTCCGCTTAAAAATTGACCTTGTGTCATATCCTGCCTGAGCGGAGGGGTTGGGTAATAGGATCACTGAGAATTGCAGTTTGTGCTCCTATAGTTCAAATCTAGTATTGAAATGATAGTATGAGAATCCAGATATTTTAACATCTTTTCTTACAACTTCAAAGATTCTGGTCTACCTACTGCTTGAGGACCTGGATTTTCAATATAAGCTCATCTTTCTATCAGTTTATTTATCTATCTATCTATCTATCTATCTATCTATCTATCATTCCAAGTGTATTCATATCTAAGTCTATCAGTATAGTATCTATCAGCTTGGTCTTATCTATCTCTGTTTTTTTATTGTCTATGTGTGCGTAATAAGGGCTCAACTTATATAGGAGTAAATTTTATGCTAAAATATCTGGTGGCTGTTAAACAGTTGACATTTTTACCTCATGTGTTAACCACATTTGAGCATCCATTCCTTGTTGTATCTGTGATAACATCTTCCAAGGGCAAATTCAATTTGTGCATAATTCTAACAAGTATGTGAGTGATGAATTTAATGTAAGAATTTATCCAATCTACTCTTTATAATATTAGTTTTATTTCCTATATTATAAATATATGATGTAAATTTCATCAATTTCATATATATATATATATATATATATATATATATATATATATATATATATATACATATGTATGTATATATATTTTAAAATTAGTAGGTCCACAAAGAGATTTGTATTTTTTAGAATTTAGAACAAAATAGATAAATTCTAAAAAAGAACAAAATAAATAGATAAATTTAAAAAAAATATAAATCTCTTTATGGACCTACTCATTTTAAAATATTTTTATATTCTGTTTGGACCTACAATAAAAGACTATATATATATCAGTGGCGACTCTAGCCTATTTTTGCTAATCTGCCCCCCCCCCCGCACTCTGTCAACTTCAGTTCCCAACCCGTGGTCCGTGGAACCAAAGTAAGTCATCATAGTTGCTATTGCGTGATTCTCCATTGTATAGCACAGATTGACAAACCTACCTTGCATGGTGTTTTTTTTTTTTTTTTTGTAAACAATCAAGATACTATATAATTTGTAGACTTGTTAATACAGTAGATAAGATTTTTTTTTTTTTTCCTTTCAAAAGTATAGAAGAAAAGAGAAGATGTTCATTACTATGACGAGAAAAACATGTTTATTAGAATAAAGAAACTGATGACAAAATACACAGACACAGCTAGTAGTTTCAATTTCGCTTAAAATAAAGATTATTTGTTGAAAATGTATTCAAATAAACAAATTTTAGTTACAGAATGTAATATATGCAACATTCATTAAAGAAATAGATATCTGTTAGTGAAAAAACGAAATTAAAACACGCTGTTTAACCAACATTTACCATAGCAATGATGATGACGTCAGCGACTGCTCTAATCTGCTATCCCCTCTCTCTCTCTCTCTTACTCTCTCTCTCTCTCTCTCTCTCTCTCTGTCCCTCTCCGTCTTCCCAATATATCTATCAACAGTCACACGTGCTAAAATTTTTGAGCACAGTGTAAGGGTTGCTCTTGCTATTGGCTACAGTCAAAAGTGTATTTCTCTTACATTACTGTTATTATAAGGGTCTAGTGCCTGGCACGGATTGGGCGTTTAACTTTATAGCCGATTTTATGGAATGTTCAATGAATCTGACGGTGGCCGGACAAAGACCATCCGTTCAAAACAGCATCGTTGTATTATTCCCAGATATATTTATGAACTTTTGACTACTTAGTTATCGAAACTTGAATAGATACGTAATTTAATTGAGATCAGACTAAGTATGTTTGCTTGAAATGAATGGATGATTTTTAATCCATTTTGAATAACATTGACCAAGTTATTGGTCGTGCCGGGCACGAGTAGCACTAGTCCCGTCTCCGCCCCTGATATATATATATATATATATATATATATATATATATGATTGATGAAATAAGTGGGTAGAGTCTTCACCAATGGTTTGGGAGATCTGGGTTCAATCCCAGGTTAAGTCATACCAAAGACTTTAAAGATGGTACTTAATACCTCCTTGCTTAGCACTCAGCAATATAAGATACATATCTAGGGTAAAGTGGACCTATCCACGGAAAGGAGTAGCGCCCTCCCCTATACCTCGGTATAGTAGCTATGGAAAAGGAAGCCTTCTGGTCCCCTCGACTATGGTCGTCAACTTTACTTTACTTACATCATATATCTATATATATATATATATAGATATACGAACTCATATGTTATGTACTCCTATGGACCCTCACATATGGCTGAGCAAAAGCAGGACGGCCAGCTCAAACATACATAAGTAGCTCTGTGAGGATACAGGATGTAACCCTGAAGACCTGCCAGAGGCGATTAACGATAGGGAGAAGTAGCGAGAGAGGGTCAGGGATATCCATGCTGGCGGCACAACATGATGATGATGATGATATATATATATATATGTATTACATTAAATCCATCACTCACATGGTTTTCTTTGGAAAATGTTATATATATATATATATATATATATATGATGTAAATTTCAACTTTACATATATATATATATATATATATATATATATATATATATATATTACATTAATTCCATCACTCACTTACTTGACCTTGGAAAATTATGTATATATATATATATATATATGATGTAAATTTCATCAACTTTATATATATATATATATATATAATGATGTAAATTTCATCAACTTTATATATATATATATATATATATATATATATATATATATATATATATTACATTAATTCCATCACTCGCATACTTGACCTTGGAAAATTATATATATATATATATATATATATATATGATGTAAATTTCATCAACTTTATATATATATATATATATATATAATGTAAATGTATTGCTAATGATTTTACAATACAATCTAAATAGAACCAAGTTCATGTGTTTTAAATGAGGAGGAGGCATCTCCACTTCAAGTAAGGGGCCTCTAAAATCAGTACACTAGTTCACATACCTCGGCAGTATTACACAGTGGACTTTTTTGCCATGCAAGTTATCAGGGCATTATGTTCAGCATTAAGAAAAACTTGTTTTGAAATCTCAAATTTTATAGCAAACATATCATAAGGAGAGTAATACAATATAACTGATATTACCTTTCAAACACTCTTTATAAAAAGAATCGATGCTGAAGATCAAGTTGAAAGTCAGAAAAACTTAAGAAAAATAAAGATAAATGGTCCTGTTATCTTCCTGTTTGCTTTATTTACATATGTCATCTTTGAAACAACACCGCTGTTTGTGATTTTCCATCTTCTCCTGTGGAATAATAAAAATATTGTTAAGAGGGAGGGAGATAACTGGTGTAGATGCATGTCGGAAAGTCAGAAATCATTTCCACATTTCAATTGCTGCGTGCTGACTGCATGAAAAAGGGTTGGATATGCCATGTGATTCCTATTGAGGTGGATTGTCGTGGTTTTCTAGGACACTCAGTCATTTCGTTTCTTTCAAAAATAGGAATCTCGGGCCACAGTTTGAAAGTTGCCACGAATTGTCTTCAGACCACGGCACAATATGCATCAAGTTGGATTTGGTCGAAAGCAAAGTCTTCAGCATGAATGAAATGCACACGGAACCACCATTCCCATGTGATTATGTAACATCAACAAACGGTTACTGTAAGCACTTAATGACATCAACTGCCGAAAGTAAACGCGTTTTTAAAAATCACAAACTGCACAAAAATGAAAATGATTGTACAATGTTATATCTGCTTTTAATTGATCTGGCATATATATATATATATATATAGTAAGTTGGCGACTGTAGTCGAGGGCAACTGGAAGGCTCCCTTTTCAATTGGTACTTCACTGAAGTGTTGGGGAGGGCACTACTCATTTCCCTGGATTGCTCCACTTTACCCTCGGTACACACCTTATATTGCCAAGTGTTAAGCAAGGAGGCATCAAATACCATTTTTAAAGTCTTTGGTATTACGCGACCTGGGATTGAACCCAGGTCTCCCAGACCATTGGCAAATACTCTACCCACTAGGCCAATGAGCCACTCTTTTAAATACCCTGCTGCTTGGTAGCGCCAGGAGTGGCAGTACCACCTTGAGCTACCGAAATGGTTATCACCCCTGGTTGGCGGCTAATGAGGGCAGGGTATCACACATACTTTCACATGTTGTATGATGAAAAAAAAAATTGTAAAAAGGGCCCCTTTCCTCTGTAAATCAATAAAATTCAATATTTTTAATAACTAACGAGCTGCAGAACAGAGGTAGATCTGAATTCTAAACAAAAAATATATTTTAAAAATTTTCCTCATTTTAAAAAACATCTTGAAATGTTTTTAAGATTATTAACGGAGGGACCATCTGTCTTCATTTGTTCTAAAAATTGTTTTAAAATGCTTGATGACATATTTATTTTTCAAGAAAAATATCTGAATTAATATAATTTCAATTCTTTTTTTTTTTTTCAGTAATTAACTATAAAATAGAAGTGTACACTGGAGATGTTTCTGGCGCTGGAACCGATGCCGATATCTTCTTGAATATTTTTGGCGTTCTTGGAGATACAGGAGAAAGATTCTTAACAGATTCAAAAACAAATAGAAATAAATTTGAAAGAGGAAAGGTATATCACAATTTGCTCTCTCTCTCTCTCTCTCTCTCTCTCTCTCTCTCTCTCTTGCCCAGTTTACTGAGGCTGAAGAATACACTGGTTGCATCTCTGCATGGGGGTAAGATCCCTACACCCGCAAATGTCCTTGATATGACACTAAACCATTTGATGGTGAAGCTCCTGTCCTAGAACTTTGAGGAATATGGACTATCCCTTCATTGCTATTACTCTCAGGTCAACTCTTACCTGGAGTAGTAGTACCTGTCAGGATCGCATATATGGGTCAAATAGAAACATATAATCATTTTCTATACTTGAAACTATTATTGTTCAATTGAGTTATTATTATTACATAGCAAAACTTGAAACTGTGTGCAAACAAATGAAAAATTTTGAAGAGAATTACTATTGTTGGATGGCAATACTTGAAACCATCTGCGTGCAAACAAATGAGCTCTGATTCATTGATTGCCCGGTCAGCTGGGGCTGTAGAATACACTGACTGCACCTCTGCAGAGGGGTAAGACCCCCCCCCAAACGAGTGTCCTGGATATGACACTAAACAATCTGATGGTGAGGTTCCAGCAGTGCTGGAGCTTTGGGGAATGCGGAGTACCCTTTCATTGCCATTGCTCCCAGGTCCACTCTGGCCCGGAATGGTAGCACCTGATAGGGCCCTATCTATGGGTTAAATAGAACTAACAGCATACTTATGCTAAAATGAATTGTTTTGAGTAAACTGAATAGCTTGAAATAGAAATGTTTTTGACAATTAAACTGTACTTACATTTAAACTACGTGATTATGCTTAACAGGATTATTTGAAATAGAATTGTTTTTGACATTAAAACTGTATGTACAATTAACTGTATTGTTACATATAACTGCTTGAATAGTTTGAAATAGAAATGTTTTTTGACAAACTGTGTACTTATGCTTAACTGAATTGTTTTAAATAGAATAGATTATTCACATAAAAATGGATTTGGCGTTAAATAACCTACAAAGGTTGATATGCCATAAAACTCAACAAACCAAACCAAACCATCTGACTCATTGAACAATACTCAAGCAAGAACAGAAACCACAGTGCTCAACATGCCAAATGCCCTGCACAATCGAACACATTCTCCTTGAGTGTAAAGTTTTTAATGACACCAGAAAGCACTATTTCCACACAAACACCATGAAGGACTTATTTGAGAACATCCACATGGATAATGTTTTGTCGTTCTTGAAAGAGACCGGGTTGTACCAGAAAATATAGGCTTGGTTACAATCCTGAAAACACAACAAACTAACCAACTGAAAGCAAATTATTGCTGAATAGAAATACCATTATGTTTGTGTTAGTAGAAATAGTAGTAAGAAATAATTAAAAAAAACAAACAAACACTATCATCACTAAATAAACTAATGTCATATAGAAATACTTGCAAATACTTACTCGTATGTGAGTAAATGAGTTGTCTGGTTTTAGTATGGTATCATTAAATTAAGTGTTTACAAACCATACATACATGTAAACAGGCTTTGGCATTAAATAACCTATAGAGGTTGATATGCCATTAAACCCAACCAACCAACTGTCCTTACAATACTCCTTTATGTCAAGGTACCTGACCTCTGTCCATCATATTCCTTAGTGTCAAGATACCTGACCTGTCTCTGTGATGCTCCTTTATGTCAAGATACATAACCTGTCTCCATCATACACCTTTGTCTCAAGATGTTTGAGCTGTCCTGATAATACTTCTTTTGTCTCAAGATGCTGACCTGTCCCTGTAATACTCCTTTGTATCATCATGCTTATCATCACCATACTCCTATATGTCCAGATGCCTGACCTATCCCCATGATACTTCTATGTGTCAAGATGCCTGAACTGTCCCCATGATACTCCTTTGTCTCAAGAAGCCTAAAATGTCCCCATGATACTCTTTTGCTTCGAGATGTTTGACCTGTCTCTGTGACACTCCTTTGTGTCATGATATCTGACCTGTCACTGTGATACCTCTTTTGTGTCAAAATGCCTGAACTGTCCTCATGATACTCCTCTGTGTCAAGATACCTAACCTGTTTCTATGATACTCCTATGTGTCAAGATACATAAACTGTCTCAGTAAAACCACTTATAATTATTTTAGTTATACAATCTTCTTTTTAATTTTGAATGTCAAATTCTGTACAGTTACTACATATTTCAACCATATGACTTCCTTCTAATTAGTGTTGTCAGAGACTTCCTCTCAATTAGAGTGTCCCCACTCTTTTCCCATAAGGAACAAAATTTTTCTAAATCTAAAACCTTCTTGAAAATCCAATAAGTATTCATACTTGGTGTTTGTGTGGGTTACAGTCCTGTGCCTGGGTTCCCACAATAAAAAGGCCTTGTGCAGTACTTGCACACTTGACAAATACCAATGTCTACATTGTGTTTTTGACTTGCCGTACTGGCTCACTGGACTGGGACACACTTAGGCCAGCCATGTTCACTGATACATGGTCTTTTGGCTAGGTGGCAGTTGGTCAAGGCTGCTTGATGTGTGTTCCGGGGAGACCCAGCATTCGCGCCCTGCAGCTGAGACCATTGCTCCTTGAACCTCAGGGCACTGTTCCTCCTGGTTCTCACTTCAGAAAGACTAGGTTTATCACCTGGCACCTGAGACATTTCTTATTTGGTGAACGCCAACAGGATTCAAGGCATTTTTGGAACCACTGGGCATGTGTCGGTTATGGTCCTGCACCTAGTAACCACATCAGAAAAGTCTTTGTGCCATACTCGAGCATATGAGGGTACTTAACAAATAGCAGTATTCATTCCAAATTTGGTAACTCTACATCAAAACCATTTTGACCATCTGTTGTAGATAGGGAGCGCTCATGGCATAATGGTTATCATGATCGGAAATGGACTCAGTTACCAGAGTCCAAATCCAGAATAAGGTAGTCTGCATTTCACATAGTGCTCATACTCTTGGAAAAGGTATGTATCCAACTATCCACCCTCCAGCTACAAGTTAATAGTAGCGCTCTCTGAGATCTTTAACCTTGGTATAACAACCAGCCTAGATTGAAAACTCTGAATTCCAATCCGTTGTAGACCTTATGAGGGATGGGCTCTACCAGCCTATTCTTGCCCAAGGCATATTATATGCATAGCCCCCCCCCAACACACACACAATCAAACCAGGTTATGGAACCAATGAGTGAGTAAGAAAGAGAGGATAGACAAACTCTTCCCAATTAATCATATCATGTTTCTTCTCTATTTTTTTATGCTATATGTTAGAGACCCAGATAGATTATCCCTCATTCTGTAATAAATATAAAACAATTATTAGTTTAATTGGAACCATGGAAAGAAACTGTACCAAAAATCACCAAAATTTACCACTGAATTCCTACTTGATGGTGAAGGTCTTTGTTCTTTTAATAAGTTTCAAAATGACTTCACAAATCACTATCCAGGGACTTGTGTTAGTTTTGGTTTTAAATTAAAATGATTTGTTCAACATATGGTAGTATTAATTTGTTTCTATTAAGTTTTTTTTCTTTCTCTATTCTCTTAATTCTGAGGATTTTGTGGGTAAATTTATTATTAACAATTACAGGAAAGAAGAACTGAGGCTGGGAAAGATGTTTGCACTTGGATTTAATTCTGCAGAGGATTTTTCTTTTCATGGTTGGATGGAAACCTCATTCAATCCTAGCCTTTTATATATTCTAAAAATCTCACTCATAACATACTTCTTTGTACATATCT
The DNA here is from genome assembly GCA_963585895.1 of Sepioteuthis lessoniana. Lineage (NCBI taxonomy): Eukaryota > Metazoa > Mollusca > Cephalopoda > Myopsida > Loliginidae > Sepioteuthis > Sepioteuthis lessoniana. Next base: position 12,917,493 of record OY757940.1, on the reverse strand, counting down.
ACAGAAAACTTTCCAAAACACATTGATCTAACATCATCAAGGCATGTTGACAGCACAGATTCCTTTGACTCTCTCTCAACATCTATCCCTATCAGACATGATGAGTCCTCTCAATAGCAGCCAGTGTCTGCACAGAGCTGATCACCCAACACTGGTATATCCATGTGTAGTAGTCCATTAGAGAACATTGCCTATGAGTTTATCTTTACTTTGTCATGAGTACCCAGAATATCTTGTGCACCTTTCTTGTATGCTTTGTGGGATGGGAGGTAAGTGGATGTATAGCTGCTGTTTTGTTGGATGCTGCTTCTAGGATTTGTTCTAAATCATCATCATCATCATCATCATGTCGTGCTGGTAGCACGGATATCCCTGATCCTCTCTCGCCACTCCTCCCTATCATTCATCGCCCTAGGCAGGTCTTCAGGACAACATCCCGTATCCTCACATAGCTGCTGAATGTATATTCGTGCTGGTCATCCTGCTTTTGCACGGCCATGTGTGGGGGTCCATAAGAGTACATCTCTTATGAGTTCGTCCCTGCTTCTCCAGCAGTGTCCTGCATGTCTGGTTCATCTAACTTGAATAGTTTTCATGATAGGAGGCAGGTGGCCGTACAGTTGGTGTCTTGTGGGGTGTTGCCGCCAGGACTTGTTCAAGATTGCTCTAGGCATTCTTGTGTAATTACTGTCTAGCTTCTTCTCCAGCCGTTTTGTTAGAGTCCATGTAGTGCACGCATATAGCAGTATCGATGTGACCACTGCCTGGAAGAAACTGCGTTTCATTTTATCGGTTAGGTCTGATTTCCATATAATCAATAGCCTATTGATAGCTGTCCATGCTTTCGTTAACCTCGTGTCAATGTCCTTTTCAGTTGATGCGACGCTGCTTCCTAGCTAAGTGAATTAGTTCCCATCTAGCTTTTTCTCCAAGTATTTCAAAGGTACAGTAGTAGTGATATGGCTAAAGTTTAGAAGAATTCCAGTTTTATTTTATCAGAGAGATCAGACACCTGACAAATCTCTGCAGTATAGCCAGGAACAGGCAGCAAGAGGCATTGGTCTCTGCATAAACTTAAATGAAACAAAGTTCTTGTGTTTTAATCAAGATGGTACCATCTCCTTTTTAAGTGACTAGTATCAAAAATTAGTAGACTAATTCATATACCTTCATAGCAATATCTCATCTTCTGAAAGTGATGTCAGCATACACATTACTTAAACATGGACTGTTATAGACAAGTTATTAACCATAGTGAAATCTAATCTCTCTGATAAAATAAAACAGGAATTCTTCCCAATTGTATCTGTGTCAGTACTACTATCTGGTTGCACCACTTGGACTCCAACAAAACCTGGGGGGGGGAGTCTTCATGGTGTAATGGTTAAAGCAATGGACTGTGGGATCATAGTAAGCAAGTTCGAACTCCAGTCATGCTATTACATTCACTTTCGGACAAATATCCTTGGGAAAGATATAGGCCTCCTTATCCTCTCAGTTATGGGTTAAATAGTACCACTACTGTTCTTCTACAAGGATGGCTTTGGCATTGAATAACCTACAAAGGCTTATATGCCATTAAACAAAAAGAAACCAAGCCAAATCTAACAAAAACCTTGGAGAAAAAGCTGAATGTATACTACACAAAGATTCTGCTCTGAACAAATCCATGGAGCAGCACCATGCAAAACAGTGGTTGTATGGCTACTTACATCCCATCTCACAAACCATCCCAGTAAAAGGAACAAGTGATAAGTTTGATAGCCAAGAGAGACAGATAAGTGTTTAGTTTGGTTTGGTTTGGTTTGATGGCATATCAACCACTGTAGGTTATTTAATGACAAATCCTCTTTATACATATATATTGAATATATATATGATTCGTAAACATTTTGTAGATATGAACCTGAGCTCTTTTTTGTGCACAGTTAAATGGTTTCAAGTATTTCTATATAACAGTCACAATTTAACATCAGTCATTTGTTTGCACATAGTTTGTTCTATTTGACACATAGATAGGACTCTATCAGGTGCTACCAATCTGGGTCAGAGTGGATGTGAGAGCTATGGCAATAACATTCCGCAAGGCTGGAACTTCACCATCAGATGATTTAATGTCATATCTAGGACACTCGTTGCCAGTGGCATGGTCTTACCCTTCTGTAGAGATACAGCCAGTATATTCTACAGCCCCAGACAACTGGAGGTGCCGTGGAGTAATGGTTATCGTTGTAGGAAATGGACACGGTGACACAAGTTCAAATTCTGGACGAGGCTGATTGCATTTTACATAGCACTAATACTCTTGGGAAAGGTATGAATCCAATTATTCTCCCTCCAGCTATGGGTAAATAGTAGGGCAGACTGGTTCTTCAGCCTTGGTAAGGCAACTAGTCTAGGAGAAGGAAAACTCTGAATTCAAACCTGTTAAACTCCACTTAAAAATTGACCTTGTGTCATATCCTGCCCGAGTGGAGGGGTTGGGTAAATATGAACAACAGGGCTGACATACAAGTGTGATAGCCAAGAGGGGCAGATGGCAAGAAAAAGTCAAAGGAATCCATCTTGTGAACATGACTTGAAATTGATGATGATTTATTGATGGAGACGAAGTTGTTTTGTCCAGAGTTGGAATATTTAATGAATGATGAAATAGCAAAACAATTTCAAATGCAAAAAAATAAAACAACAAAAAGAGAAATGCATTTCTTGAAGAATATTGTTTTTTTAAAGTTCTTGAAAACCTTTTGTCTTGGTGTAAATGAAAAAAAAATTATAAAGAAACATTAATTAAACTACAAATAATAATTATACTAATATTTGTTATATTGTTATGTTGTTATATATATATATATATATATATAGTCATCCACAGACAGACTGTTTCGTTCTATCAGAACTCTTCAGTGTGGCTAGACACGCAGGACGCTCAAAGCCGGATCGAAACCCGTCCAACTTACGATAGACTAAGGCTTCAGACCACATGGCCACAAGCGGACTACGTTGGCTAAGGAATTTTTAGGTATTTTATGTTTAGCAAAACAGCAGCAGCAGCCTTTGTTTACATTTTTTCATACCCTATCGGCTACCAGAGAGCTCAATTCTTTCGAAGAGCCTTGCATTACGCTAACAGTGGCCGTCAATTCCTTCGCCAGAGAGCTCAACCCCCATGAGGGAGCATATATTGTCATCCACAGACAGACTGTTTCGTTCTATCAGAACTCTTCAGTGTGGCTAGACACGCAGGACGCTCGAAGCGGAATCGAAACCCGTCCAACTTTACGATAGACTAAGGCTTCAGACCACACGGCCACAAGCGGACTACGTTGGCTAAGGGAATTTTTAGGTATTTTATGTCTCAACCCCCATGGGGCAGCTTTATATATATGTATATATTTATTATGTTGTTATTTATATATATATATATATATATATATATTTATTATGTTGTTATATATAATATATATATATATATATTTATATATATATATATTTATTATGTTGTTATATATATATATATATATATATATTAATATATTGTTATATATATATATATATATATATTATATATATATATATATATATATATATCATGCTTTAAATATTGTTATATATATATATATATATATATATATTGTTATAGACATATATATATATATTGTTATATTGTTATATATATATTGTTATATTGTTATATATATTGTTATATATATATTATATATATATATATATATATATATATATTATATATATATTGTTATATATATATATATATATATATTGTTATATTGTTATATATATTGTTATGTTGTTGAAATATATATATATAACATTAACTCATTATATGCTATAATATATATATATAGAGAGAGAATACTTAGTCCAGTTAAACCGGAGTTAGGAGTAATTCCATCAGTACAAGAAATTATTCGTGAATGAATATTTAATCTTCCTGGTAAAGAGCTCAATGTACCAATTATACAGAGCAATAATTTCTTTAAGAAAAAACAACGAAACCAATCACAAAGGATTATAAATTTATTTCATCCTGTTACGCATTTTTGAAATTTCAAAAACACGAAAAAAAATTAACAGGACTTCATCAGATCAATTAGATAAAAAAACTAGAGTAGACACATGAGAGTGGGAGGGGATAGAAGGGTAGGAGGGGATAGAAGAGGGGTGAAGAGTTATCTCTTCATTAAGCCCACTTCCGTTTTAAATTTAAATTTTTGGTTGGCAATGTAGTAAATTTATTTTAAAACAATTTTTGAAATTAATTTTACATATAGACTTAAATTACAGATATTTCTAATTAGATTTAAATTTTAATTAATAATCTCACGTAAAGATGCAGTAATAGATATATCAAAACAAAAACAAATATTTAATTTACTTAAATATTTTAAAATTTCAAAAATTTCAAAAATATTTAGAAGGCATTAATCAGTTACATTTTTTATGCGTAGTACATATATATTATATGCTTTTTCATAATTTTCTATCTAACAATTTATTATATTTATTCTCAAAATTAACTCTAATTCTCAAATAAATTTATGCTTTATAAAAAAATTTTACTTGTTAATTATTTATAGTTTAAATTTTGGCCCTATGTCTACACCTGGCTATTAGTTCATTTCTCTTATTTAGTAAAATTTTTGGCTCAGGAAAAAGCAAAATATGGATCTTTTCTTCAAGACATGATTGCACCTACTAGCGAAGGATTTTGGGGTACTAGATCTTTTCAATATGGACCATTGAATGTCAGGGGTTAACCTTTATTTTTTAAACCCCAATAATGTTTAGTTAGAGCAGTTTGATTTTTTTGATGCTCATGGGAGAAGGAATATTTATGATTTCCGTACCTAATCTTAAAATTAGTAGAAGAAACGCAAATATAGGGAACATAAATGATAAGAAATATTATATTGGCGTTTCTTCTACTAATTTTAAGATTAGGTACGGAAATCATAAATATTCCTTCTCCCATAAGCATCAAAAAAATCAAACTGCTCTATCTAAACATTATTGGGGTTTAAAAAATAAAGGGTTAACCCCTGACATTCAATGGTCCATATTGAAAAGATCTAGTACCCCCAAAATCCTTCGATAGTAGGTGCAATCTATGTCTTGAAGAAAAGATCCATATTTTGCTTTTTCCTGAGCCAAAAATTTTACTAAATAAGAGAAATGAACTAATAGCCAGGTGTAGAACATAGGGGCCAAATTTAAACTATAAATAATTAAACAAGTAAAATTTTTTTATAAAGCATAAATTTATTTGAGAATTAGAGTTAATTTTGAGAATAAATATAATAAATTGTTAGATAGAAAAATTATGAAAAAGCATATAATATATATGTACTACGCATAAAAAATGTAACTGATTAATGCCTTCTAAATATTTTTGAAATTTTTGAAATTTTAAAATATTTAAGTAAATTAAATATTTGTTTTTGTTTTAATATATCTGTTACTGCATCTTTACGTGAGATTATTAATTAAAATTTAAATCTAATTAGAAATATCTGTAATTTAAGTCTATATGTAAAACTAATTTCAAAAATTGTTTTAAAATAAATTTACTACATTGCCAACCGAAAATTTAAATTTAAAACGGAAGTGGGCTTAATGACGAGATAACTCTTCACCCTCTTCTATCCCCTCCCACTCTTCTATCCCCTCCCACTCTCATGTGTCTACTCTAGTTTTTTTATCTAATTGATCTGATGAAGTCCTGTTAATTTTTTTTCGTGTTTTTGAAAATTTCAAAAATGGCGTAACAGGATGGAAATAAATTTATAATCCTTTGTGATTGGTTTTGTTGTTTTTTCTTAAAGAAAATATATATATATATATATATATATATATATATATATATATATATATATTATTAAAATGATATGTATATCCAGGGAAAGGAGTAGCACCCTCCCTACACCTTGATGTAGGAGCAATTGAAAATATATATATGTATGTATATATTGTTATTATATATAATGAAATATATATATATATGTACGTATATATGTATATATAATTAGATATATATATATGTACGTATATATGTATATATAATTAAAATCTATAAATAACTAAAGATTACTTAGATACACTATGGAATTAACACAGGTTCTGCTAATCTAAAATAAATCTTACTGAATATCAAAGTGAATTAAACGTAAAAACATTAAACAAGATCAATTTTGCATAAACAGAAAAGTAGGAGAAAGTTTTATATTAATATATCTTATATGGCAGGAATGGATTTAATCAGTCCAAGTTGGGCTGTGGCAATATACAGACATAAAAATAAAGAATTAGGCCATGTGTAGCATGAGTGGTTTGGAATTTGTACTCCCCCTTCCTAGTATAGACTGTTGGCTCTAATGTAGAAATGCTGAAACAAAGAAAAAAAAAATGGGTTGAGAATATAGAAAATGTACAACTACAACAATTTCAGCCGACTGTGGTCAACAGGATCTGAAATGGTATTCCCTGGAACCCTTGGGTTCCGCAAAAAGTCATGCAGGATCCGGTATAAAACTAATGAATTTTTTAAAGTGATTTTTGATCAAGTGTTTTACTTGGAAATTAATCTAAATGGACATATTGTTTGAAAATCTGAGTCATCATTAAAATGGTTTCAACCTTTTATGTTATTCAAAATCATAATTATCATAGAAAATGGATTTAGCATTGTCTATATGGCAGTAGCAAATTCATCTATCGTTGAGTGACTACTGAACTTAATGGCCATTGATGTTGGCCTTTAAGTGAGTGTAATCTTTTTTATAAATTATAATTATACAATGCAGGGTTAAATTGTTACTGTCATATAGCAATACTTGAAACCATTTAACTGTACACAAAAAATAAGCTCAGGCTCATTTAAGAATGTTATCTACAAAATGTGTTTAAAATCATACATATATATATATATATATATATATATATGAAGAGTATTTGGCAATAAATAACCTACAATGGTTGATATGCCATAAAACCAAACTAATCAAAATCATTAATATAGAAAACGGATTTAGCAGTGTTTATATGGCAGTAGCAAATTCATGTATCATTGAGTGATTACTGAACTTAATGGCCATTGATGTGGGCCTTTAAGTATATATTTTTTTATAAATCATAATTATCCAACGGTAGGGTTTGAACTCTGAAACATGTAAGTTTGTTCTGCTTATGCTCTCAGCCATTGTAGTCATGTAGGATCCTTTTTGGGAACAAGTGTCAAAATAATTATCTTTGACAAATTTTGTTGCTATAGCAACAGCCCTAAAAATAAATCAAATAAATCTTTACATTAAACTAGTGTTTCTCAACCTGTGTTCCACAGGACCGCCGGGTTCTGCAAAAGGTTGCTCTGGGGTTCCATCTGAAACAGTAATAAATCAGCTAATGCATTTTTAAGTCTGGGTAATTTTTATTTAATTTAATTTTATATTCATAATTTCATTATTTATATATATATATATATATATATATATATATATATATATATATATATATATACTACATATATTGGAAAAATCCTTGGTTATTATAATAAAGGCTTGAACCTCTTTTATTA